>CM052256.1:4311744-4402465 GCA_028455795.1 Lasioglossum marginatum | reverse complement strand
TACGTCGGTGTTCGCCAATCCGACGGCGACAGGTCCGCTTGTTTATTCATTCCCGGCCGGGCTGAGAAAAAGAAATCGGACCAGAATTCAACGCGGCGCGGTGCGTATATTTAAGCGGGCATTAATCTTGCGCGCTTTCGTATAATTCTCCCGTTCAATTTCGAAGCGGCCGCTAACGGTCCTCGCATCTCGCCGCCATTTATCTACTCGTTAGCAACTGTTCGATTTCTGTTTGTTGCTGTTAACGACCGGCATTATGAATTCTATAAAATGTATCGCGGACCATCCCGCCACGCGGCACCAATTCGTCGCGATACCTTGAATGGCAGCGAGCGGATCGCCTCTATGTAAATGAGCGGCCGCAATTAACCGAGCGACAAGGAAAGAGAGACGCGACCATCATCGGTGGAAAGCTGCTTCTGTTCCCTGAATTTATCGTGACAACGGGGACGTAATTCGATGCACGATGATCTTCTGCTTCGGCTGTTGACGCCGAAGGCATCGGACTGGTCAAAATGATCCAAGGACTCCTTAAAAAATTACATCCACAGCTTCTTTCAAAAATACATCTTTATTGCATATTCTGAATTCAAGGTACATGATTCTCAATTGTTGTGCATTGCGTAAAATCAGACAACAAATAAACTAAAACTAGCATGCTCATACTTCAAATAAATATTAAAAAATGTAAGAAAAAGTAACCGTAAATACGATATGTGATTAGAGGACAGAATTTCGTTTACATTAAATAGCTGCATGACTACCAGAAATTCTCTGGACAAAAAATATTATTATAAAAATGGTACTTATTGAAATACAAGTGTAATTGACGATTACACGTTAGACTATTAAGTACAGGTTATAAATATATACGCTCCATTAATAAGATTTTCAGGATCTCGAGGGAACAGTTATGCAAAAGTGAACTTCCACACGTTTCCAAAAGCTGCCGAGAACTCGGTCTAGTAATTACAGAAGCATCAAGACCGCTCGATATGTAAATTTATGATAATACATTGCACCGTGGCGTACGCGATAATTAGCGATAATTTATCGTCATTTTTCACTCGTTAAATCGTCCTCGTAATGATCATTCTGCCATCACGAGATCGGTTTTTGCTTGCCAACAACCGCCTATGTTAATTGTGGGCTTAGCGTTCCGGGTTCGATAACTTAGACTTGTTTCTTTGTTCCATCCCTTCTTCGACGTTTAATTGAAACATCAGGCAAGGTACAGTCACGCGAGGTCACTATGAATATCGTCGGTCGTATATTAGTTAGGAATAGCCGCGGGAACATAATTTCACCGCGGGACGCGTCGGATTATCCCGCGATTCCTTCGGAAAGCTTGGCACGCGCCTAACAGGCATTTCATTGTAAATCCAGGATACAGTGTGGTAGAATGTGCAGTGATGGATATCAATCATTGTGCTTTATCGCGTTCCATTAATAGTTCTAAAATTGATTTTGCTCACTTTATATGTTTGGGACACATTTATTTATGTAGACGGTTCAAGCTTCAAAATGAGATCAAATATATTCTTGTACTACTTTCTTTAACGAAATTATCGTGGTTCAAATATTTCTCGAGAATTATAAATTTAATGTTCAAATACTTTTAGAATCCACTGTTAGTGTCATTATTTCCTTCTAATACGAATTACGTTAATTCATTGGACAGATCACGCTATGTTAATTATAACGATGCTTACTGTAACCAATTTATTTACGAGAAAAAGTTACATTTGTTCCACGTCACTATTAAGAATCGTCGATTCCGACAACAATAGTTATCGCGAAAGGAGCACTAAAATGGCTGAGTGTCACTTCGATACGTTCCCTTGTAAGTACACGCTGTCGCAGGCGAGAGCCAATGTAAGTACAGGGAGCGCATTGGGCTCGGTCCAGCTGCCTATAGTACCTACAGTTAAATGACTGTATTATTATCGCGACGGTAATTGCGTACACTGGCAAAAGTCACCGATAACCTGCCGATGGTCGCATATAATTAAGATCCGAGTTGTCAGCAGGCCACGGCTGTGTTTCCCGTTCCCCTCCTCGTGCGTGTACGCACACGCGTGGCGGTACGCGCGATCCTTTCACGTTCCACGCGTGCTTACTCGCTCCTTCCACGATTACGGTTCACCCGGCGTTGCATCGGTTGCTTAATCAATTCTGAGTCCGGATTCTCCAAGTTCCTACCGACACGGTGAACTTTACACCGGCCATTTAAATGGCCGTGAATGAGGATTAGCGCTCGATCACTTCTTTGTATACACAGAGTCAATTAACGCAGCTTCTTCTGTATCTATTGATTTGTGGGTTGGCCGAGAGTGTTCCGGATGATGCAGCTACGTGTCGGGGATTTATGCTCGAGGAATGTGGTAGTGGAATCCGTTAACTGATTATTGTGGCACGTTCTTCGGATTTTTTCTTTATTGATGTTAATGGATTGCTGATCTTGTGCTTCTATAACAGAAATAATATTGTTCACAATTTATTATAATGACTAAGAAATACATTTTTATACAGTTCCTACTTTTAGCAATTTTTGACATGCGTTTCAACTCAGGCTTTACATATAGCATTCCATTTAAGAAGCTGAAGGTCGCCTTTGTTTCTCGAAAACTAATGTAAATATGAAAAACTGACACTTGTAGACAATTGTAAAATATGCTGTAAATTCTTTCTCCTCCATTTTGTTGAAATACTTGCTGTTTACGAGAAAAACGCGGGTCCAATTATCCGCGAATACCCCGTATACAGTGTAACGAGTGTACACACAAGAGGCAACACTCAGCGCGAAGAGATACATTGCTACCAAACCGAAGCCAGACATGAATCAGTCGTCACGGCGCGACTTCTTTCCCGCAGGTCCAACAAGTGGCATCATTTGAAAACAATCGTAACCACGTCAATATGCATGTATGTATGTAGTACATACAGCGCTCTCGTTCAGTCAAAGCAGAGACAAGTCACTTAGGCGTTCCCGTTGTCCCCGGTCCGAGAACGTCGTTCGTGGCGTCATCGCATGACTCTGCAGCATGACGAAGGAGGATGGCGTTGGCACGGGCTGACAACCACCTTTAACCTGGCACGGGTGCGAATGTACCTGTTCTCGGACCTGCCACTACCGATCGGCACCGATTTCGTCCGAACCGTCTTCGTACCTCCTACCAAGCCAGACTTCCCCACCTGCTTATCCCTCGGCCACGGCAACTACGCTCTACCTACCACGGTGGCAACTACCACGCTTACTTCGACTCACTTAACGCCGTGGTCGCAGCTTCCATTTGTACCTGATCTGTTACAGATACCGAACGCTGCTTACACGCTCGTGAGACACTTAACTCACGGCCCACCTGACGATCTCGTTTCGCGCAGCTTCGAGTATACCTGCGATAAGCGTCTATATCTCGCTGAAACATTGTCCTATATTCCTTGGAGGATCCTCATTTGATTCTCCATTGTTTCCCATTTCTTTTCTCGCTGCTCGTTTTGCACCCCGCACCCCCACAATTCTTCGTGAAACTTTCACTGGCGTATTTGGCACATTTTTCTGATTGATGTGATACCAAACACGATACAATTTCAGTTATGTTTATTCGTATAATGCACGATATAGTATAACCTCGGGTATCCGAACTGATCAGTGGAATATGTCTGATGGAATATTCTGAAATGAAACGTTCTTAACAAAACCGAATTTAATACGTTCGAAGTAAAATTCTAGTGCAAGGAATCCAAGTTTCAGTATGCTAGGTCCGGCTTACGTCTTGGATTGTTCGTACTAAAATTGAAAGTTTTATCATTTTTTCGTCGAATTGTATAATACAGTAAACGTCCCTTTACTGCCCAACATGCTGCCCACTGCCGTGTTTTGCACGGACAGTGATCGTACCCGGACACTATTTTTTGTTTATGACTGCGTCTACCGCGCCGACCGCTGCGAGCGAGACTTCAATAGAGAGCCGAAGATAGAGAAGGACAAAAGAGCAGTGGAGTGGATAGGCACTGAACAGTGATCGTGCCCACGAACCCGGACAATAAAGGGGCGTTTACTGTATTGGGTTGGCAAGAAAGTAATTTCGGTATTTTAAGGTAAAATAAAACCGAATTTCTTTATTCAAGCGATGAACTTTAATCAATAAAATATTTTCTTATTTATTCTTTTTGGCAAAAGATCATCGAACAAAAGGGAAAATATTTTATTCATTAAAGTTCATTGCCTGCATAAAAAAAATTGGGCTCTATTTCACCTTAAAATACCGAAATTATTTTCTTGCCAACCCAATTATTACATTTAGAAAAATTCAACATTTTTGGTTCTCTGAATGAAAGTTTAACCCGAAACGGTATCCCAAAGTAAAAGTAGACACTCGCATCAGCGGTGAAAGGAATCAAAGAAGTGGCGAAAGAAATTTCCCCGTGCAACGGTCGAAGGATTCGTGAGGGTACAAATTATTTCGGTGGAATTTCAAGGATCGGTATACTACGAATGCAAATAAGGGGAACGAGATCTGAATGCTTTCGAGACCCCGACTTTCTGTGCACCGTGAAGTAGACTATCGTTTCGTGACCGAGTGCATGTTTACTCGGAAGACGCGTTCCTGGTCAAACACTTCAGTAATGGCCGAGCATTAATGCACGTTATACAGCCAGATGTCAGTGCGACAGAACGAACCGTGTACGACGCCTGACAATGCGCGACGCACGCTTACACCGTAATCGTGGCCACACAGGAATTCCACTTCCATAAATTTCTGTCTATGGTGGCTGGACGTGTCGCCTCGCGAACAATACTCGCGCCCGCTATGAACGGCTTCGTTGAACAATCGACACTTCTTTCTCGGAGGTCGGGAAAGGAACTGATGGCTTGTACGCTTCGCCATGAACATGATGACTCAATGATGCACGCGATTGATGTTTCAATAGCAGATAATGTTGTGCGCGGACACGAGCAAACGGAAATATCCTGCTGTAGTGTCCTCAGGAACGGCATCAAGACATTTTCTGGATATCATAAAATTAAATGTTAATTATCTTTATAAATAATGAGCATTGTCAAAAACGCTCGGACACATTGGTCGTGTTATTCTTTCTCTAGATTCGCCAGAAAAAGTTTAATTAAAATCGACGACTTCACCACTTTGATCTCTCCTTGTTAGTTCAATCTGAAACATGTAATATGTATATGGTCGTTTGAACGTGAACTTTTCATCAAAATGGATACTCATTCTTCAGCTGTTAGGCGACATTCCTCGTTAGGTAGTCAGCTCTCTTTTCAGCTCATTCCAATTTGTATACGATGACTGAATCCTATAGATTGAGGACGATGCTTATCGAATTACTTTTGTAAGTGCATTCTTCTGTTGCCTATTAAGTAGATCTGAATTAGCACAGACATTCATTTCTGGACCGTATCATTCACGTATGACAAAGCGTCAACAAGTGAGTACGCACGAAACTAAGGATCGAGAAAAGAAAGCAGCGAGATGAGATAAGCGGATCCGACAGAGTTGCAGCTGAAGAAGGGAAATACAACGGTGTCGTAGCGGACGAATGAAACTGGTTTCCAGACGCGTGTCATAAAAATATATCCACGTCGCAAAGACCGCTCCGGACCGACTCGTGACTAATGGCGGGACGCGCGGGTTACTTTTATCCTTTTACGGCGAAAAGCCGAAGTAAAAAATCTTGTACCCGCCGGGGATTAAAGATTCTTACGTAGCCTAATAGCCCCTAATTGAAAGAGCCTTCTTGGTAGGAAAGATTTTTATTCGACGTCTTTATGCGGTGTAACCTGGCACGCTAAACCGTGTGCGTTCTCCTTAATTCACATAATTGTCCATCTGCTAGAAAAGTTAGAATGAAGAAAAAGCAACATACATACTGATCGAATAATCTTCTTTTCGAAGTCGTACAGTAGTTCGAATGCTAGCTGGACAAAGTCGAAAATTTAAATTGCAAAAGCAGTACCAGTGTTCTTTTTCTTCCAGACGATCAGAAATCTCTTTCTGTGCAATAAAATTTTTCTGGAATTCATTTGGTATAAAAACAAATTAACACTTTCTAATCGAATTATATAAAATTATTTTCAAAATCACATTACATTAACGGGAATCATGGATTATTCTTTAGAAAATACAGTTTTATCCAGCTACAAATTCAGTGTTTGTTAAAAAATAGAATGCTGCGATCAAGCGTGGCAAAAATGTAAATGGGGGAAACCGAAGCAACGATGGTTTGTGTAATGATTTGTGATTAAACTCTGTTAGCAGCGATATCGAGTATCCGGGCTGAAATTGGTAGCCTGCATCCCCCCTCGTTTAATTTCCTGATTATAAGCTGCCATTAATTTGATGAGCAGTAAATCAATCTGGTTCGTGACTGGCACCCGAGCAAATGCAATAGGAAGTCCGTTCGCGTCTTCTGGCTGAAGGGGGATAAGAATGATTCCGTGAATAAATCTTCCTGCCACCGTGCACTCAAAGCCCACGGTCCATCGTGATTTATGAATCAATCATTATCACTTTCAAGGATCCGGGGGCTGGGGGATGCGCGCTCACCTAAAAGCCCGATAGTCGTCCGACACGGCAACGATTTCGCTAGAATGTAGCCGGCGCGCGTCGCGTCGGTTTACCGCTTCCCTGTGAATGTCATTATGGTAACTAGCGTTCTCCCGAGTGAGTCATAGGCGACGTATTATTCATTCGCTCGGCCCGGACACTTAAGATAGCCGTAACCATTCACGAACGCTTGATTCAAATTCCGTCGCGCGGAGATTATTCCTAGGGTAACCGCGACCTGATTCGGGACCATTAGAAAACGGATGGAGCACGTGGAAATTTATTGTGTTCAACGAAGAATATACAGGGTGTCTCAAAATTCCTTCAACATCCGGAAATGGGAGATTACTGAGATCATTTGAAGCGACATTTTCGTTTGCAAAAATGTTGTCCGCGGCTTTGTTAAGGAGTTATTAACGAAAAACACGGACCAATCCGGACCGCGCCGGGCTGACTGTGCCAACACGCATCTAGATGTCGCTCTGATTAGTCCGTGTTTTTCGTTGATAACTTCTTAACAAAGTCGCGGATGCCATTTTTGCAAAGGAAAATGTCGCTTCAAATGATCTCAGGAACCTCCTATTTCCGGATGTTGAAGGAATTTTGAGACACCCTGTATTTACAGTTGCTTCGTACGATCATTGTGTTTGCAAATCTTTGACACGGGAGGACATGTACGATTTTGATGCGAGGTATGTTACAGACTAGATATAAAGAATAAATATCAAAGTAAGATATACAACAATATTATAAGATATGGAGCATATTTAAATCACCAATTTGAAAATGTCGAGTCACATTCAACATAAGAATCTTCGGCGAATGGATGCTAGTGGCATCAAAGTTAACTGACCCCACACACCGAATGTCTTAATCACATCGCCAGAATTTCATTGATAGTTAAAACATCGGTCTATCCAGAAGCGTTCGACGGTCCACGGTTCCCGCGGGTCGTTAGGAATTCCTGCCATAATCCCGAAGTCGGTGGAAGGTGTCCGAGCATAACAACCACGCGTTGATATTTTCTGCATCGCGTCGACCAGTAAAAAGGCCGCTATAGTTCATTAAGCGTGTCGGCTCGAGGGGCATAACAGCGATAAAAGTATTCAGGGATACTCGCTATCCGCAGAAATTCGCGGCGGATCGTACGCGCGCGACGGAACCGTTTCGCCGTAACTTTAACGATCTGTTAATTTCAGGAGCGTCTGAAACGCGCCCGATACCCTCGCGTATCTGCGTATTAACATATTAAGCGTCGGATTACATTGCAACATTCTTAGCTTGTCAGCGAGGCTCTCGGCCGCCCTCTTCCCATGTCCGGCGTAATATTTCAAAATTCATTAGCAGAAAAATACGAGTCCGCGGCGGCTAATAAGATCGGTATTCCGAATGCCGTAATTATATGTATCAGCGTGTTTCGGAATGAGACTGGTGAGTTAAACAGGCTGCCGGATAATCGGTTTTATAATATGTATGAGCGCGCGGGGCTAGTGTAAACGGAAAAGCATCGTTGACTACCCGTCGATTCTTCTATTTTGCTCTCCGTCTCTGTTTTCCGTTTGGATTTCCCATGGATCGAAGATAGAAACGAGAGAGAGAGAGAGAGAAGAATGATCGGGCGCAGGTGCGTCAGCCAGGAGTGCCAGGATAAGGAAAACGGGGAACGACTATTCACCGACAGTATCGAAGAGCATCGATATCCCAGCTGCGCCGACAAAAGCGGTCGTACCGCCAGGGACGGTGCGCCATTATTGCCTCCATTAGTCGTTAATATATGCAAAATATCCTTATTATGTTCGCCGGTCTGCGTGCGAGCCCTCGTAGAAAGCGCGCGCTTCGAGAAACCCCCGTATCTACGCCCCATAAGCGATACGAATCTGTCCGCGCGGCGGCGTTGATATCACCGGTCGCGTCAGTCCCGATCGAGTTAAGCCTCGTCTTCTTCTAATTATTTCGTGCTCGGCGAGCTGCCCGCTTATCAGAGCCGATTCCCATTGCTGCGGTAATTTAACGACAGCCGCTTCTCGTATAACCCTATCCTCTCTCCCTTCCTTTTCAGGAATGACCACCCCACCGCGGAATCAGATTTACAGACGTCTGTGCATGCCCGCGAGCAAACTCCACCGAGTACCATTCCGCGACGCGACGCGACGACTTTTAGAACCGTTCGCCGCGGCTTTCTTAAACGGGATTATCCGTAATTAAGGTGTGACACTTTCCGCCGACGTCCTGTCGTAATAATTTGTCCTTATCTATGGGGATAACGGGGTAAGCTATGCGGGTGGTGTCCCCTTGAAGTCTTGGCTCTCTTCGAGTCCTCCTCGTCTTCATCCGAGATCGTACTGATGCTTTTCATTGGATGACACGATGTTGTTTTTCAACCCTTCAACTATGATGGCGTGTCATTCACATCTGGACGATTTCCATGATGATTCGTACAAAATTCGCAGTTTAATAATGAGTGTCGATGCGACGTGAAGAAGAAGAAACAAAATTCTTATAATAACTGAATAAAAGACCCTGCTATTTTCATAAATATGTCAGCAACACCCGAGACACATAAAATACGCAGCAACGAAGCGCAACAGGCAAGTGGTCTCAACAGGTGGCAGTGCATCTACCCGTCCACGGTAAACAGCGTTCAACGAGGAAAAATGGATCAGCAGGGAAACAAGGTCGTCTCAAGGGCGTTTACGACCTTACGATTTTTCTAAATCACGCCATAACGTCGACGACATGGTGGGTTGTTGAGAGTGAAAACGTCGAAGTGCGATCGTTCGACGCGGTATGTCACGTGGATGTTTTATAGTGTTCGGTGCAACGGGAAGGGAAATCGTTGCGGAAGGGACAAGGAGTGCAAAAATCTGTGCCGTGTCGCGATGCGTTCCGCGGGTTAATGGCGAACGCGAGGAAGACATTTGCTCGTATGTATAGGTGGGCACATAGGACGACAGTGATTCGGTCACAAATATTCCAGTGTCCGCTTCCGCGCATCGAGCTCGAGGAGCCCGATCGTGCTCGTTGCTCGCTCGTAATTTCTCGAACACACCCTAAACCGGCAGCTGTATATTTTTTTTCCATCGACGATATGGAGAACGTCGCCTCCGTTCCGCCATCCTGAGTCCCCGTGTTCGACCAGGAGCGCGTAGGAACCTCGAAATCAAATTCCATTCAGCCGACTTCCACCGGTATTTCATGTATTCGTATCGCTCCGCGGGACACTGGGCACCCGTCGCCTCTTCCGAATGGACGTTTACGGGAAATCTCAGCCGATATAGACGGTGTTTATGGAAATGCAGGGCATAGAGTGAAAGTGAAGCCGGGAAAGGTGAATTACTTGAGCAGTGGTGGGTCTTTGAGTGGACGTCTCTATGTCTTCTTTATTGCCAGTGTCAGGTGCAGATTCGTCAGATCCAATTTCAAAAGTTGCGTATAAATCAAGCAACAAAATTGATGGGGTGCAATTGACTTGCACCAGTTTTGCATTGCACAGCTTGTATGAACGTGCATCGAAGACAATAATTCTTTCTTCTCCGAAGAACGTATTCAGAAAAAGGTAACATTGGACAACAAGAAAGATCACAAGGCGAGGAGTTCTGATCATAAGGGAGAACCAAGCGACCTATATCATCATAGAAGCCGCTCTGTGTTTCATGGTACCTTACGAAACAACTGGCAGGGTGGGGTGCGGGGGAGGGTTATGCGAATACTTCTGTGACTCAGAGTATCCCAGTGGGATGGAAAAAAGGGGGTGGGGGACTGGGTGGATGTAGTTGGTATGTGGTCAGCGAATGGTGAGGGCAAAACGTGAAGAGGAAGAAAAAGACGGCGGAGAAACGAGTGAGGCTATCTACCGACGTACGGGGTTCGCCCTCGCAAATCACACCGGTGTATGCATTGAAATGCGAAATGGTGCAGACCGCCCAGCTACCATAACTCCGATTAGTTAAGACGCGCTTCGGCAATGTAATGCATGTGTGCCTGGATCGGCAACATGTGTTATATCCTGTGTCGTCACATATTTACGAGGGTAACGCGTTCGCAACAGTAATTCGAGATGCGGGTTCTTCTTTTCTCGGACGAGCATCTCGTCGTTTAATTAATCGTAGTTCCCCGTTTAATATACGGCGAGTATTTGCATACGAGCTGTGTTCCGCGATTCTGAAATTGCTTGACGAATGCGGCAACTACAGCATCGACATCGATCAAACTTGTATCACTTGTTGGGCTCTCATTCTCGGCAAAAATTGATGCTATGTATATTCATTCGGCGTTTCAGAGTTTAATATAGACTGCAATTATTTTTGCGATAAAATGATTGCTTATGCAAATTCGAAACGTTGTGGTCCGACGTGCTCCGATCGATTTTATCTCAGAACTTATTACAACGTTCTATGAATCAATGTTACTTTGGTGATGTGTGTAACTTTACTGACCTATTTAGAACGGCTAAGAAATAATTACAATTGTTCGCACACATCATGTAATTGTGGCATTACTGATGAATGTAATGTAAATCAGAAAAATAAGTAACTATTTGTGCAAAAGTGAATGTCCAGTTTGTTTGACCTAAGACCAAAAAGGATTGGATTTTATAGGTTAATTGAAATTGGTCAAGTAGAATTGCATTGTCCATGATAGTTTTATTTAAATCCTATTGAACCCTGTAATTGTTATTTCTTGGAGATTTTTATCGAATCTAAATCCTCAAAGATCCTCAGTCCAAGAATAATTATTAGTACAACTTCATCGATTCATCGGTAACAATGGATCCTTGCAGACACTGCAAGCACTGGTCGCAAAAAGAAGAAGCTTTTAACCTTCTTTTTATAGAGGAGGTTTGCAACCACCCGCACAGTCTCTTATCTTCTGCGGCTCGTACGCCTTCTGGCTTACCGCTTTTAATATCCGGTAATTGCTTTCCGTTTGCGGCCTGCGGTGAAATATTTCATACTACACTAAAAGGGAAGTCACAGTGGTTCGTCCACTGCGAGGATTATCGGGCACGAAGCTTTTAAATAATTTCGTGGTCGCATTAACAGGTCGGCTGCCACGCGAATCTCATTTCACGTTAGTATTATTTGCTTTGCTCGTACCAGAGATAAGTGGTTTCAACTACCATTTGAAAATTTTTTTCAATTGACCATCGGATAACTTGCTTCATCTAATTCTACATTCTTGTTGAAGAACTTCTATTCGATTATTATACAATATTTTTACGTTAATTTTTACATTAATAATCTTTACTCCATATTTTAATCGTTGGTACTATTTAATTTGTAAGACAATGACTCGAAGAGAAATCATGCACTTTACAGTGGCCACAAGCAGAAAATGAGCAATTTTCACACGAAGGGAGCGCGAAAGTAAAAAAGACAAGCGCACCGTACATTAAGATATTACAAAGTAAAAGATTCACGTTTTCAATAACCGGATAATTATATGTTTCAATTTCCGGGCATTCGTATGATAACGCGCACGCATGAACCTATACCGAAACCAGTTATTATCATTTCCAACCCGGGTATCGAAAAAGTCGTATTTTTCCACCGCCAATTACTCGGTCGTCCGTGCATTAAAAACGCTTGAAATTAAAACACAGATACGTAACACACTGCGAACAATTTGAGCGTGAAATAGGAACCCGAAGCAGGAAGAACGTGTAGAGCGATTCGAGAAGTACTCGGGCGAAAGTTATCGACGTTAATACATATATGCAAGAAATTTATTTACCAGCAAACTATACTGGGACTGATCGTTTCATTTCTCCGGCAATGCGACGTTTCAAAAATATTCGTATCTCTCGGCGCCCGTAATAACTTAATTTACCCGGGGGAATATCGATACGAAAAATTTACTTGACAACCGGCGAGATACGTCAGAAATTACATGCCCGTTACACGGCGTTAGTTATTCCTGCGCTGGCCGTTCCGTTTCCCGCGATAGCATAATTTCGCAAGAAGTTTCGTGGTATTGACGTCTCGGAAAGTTCGCAATCTGCCTCGTAAATTTCGCCGGTATTTCGGCGGACCTCGCGAGCGCTGTCGTCCCTGGGCCCAGGATACGCGTGGATGCGGCTTTATCAAATATTTCGTGGCCAAGCCGTTTTATCTGTCGGTTATCCAGGATTCACGGGACAACGGCCGGGGAAAGATAAAAAACCGGGCGAGAACCGGGGATAAGGGGCGCATAAGGTTTTCCCGATCGGAAGATCCGAGGGTCAACAGTTACCCTGTCGACGCGGCGGCCAAATGTGGGCTGAGGGGGATACTTATGCGACATAGCGCGGTTTATAAGGACGCGTGGTCGTTGTCGAATTGTCTTCGCCGAGATAAAAAGTTGATATGTGTACGTTCCGCGCGAAGGGATACAGATAAAAGATCCTCCCAGAACGCTGTACGTCTCATGTACCGCCATCTTAAATTGGTTTTACAAATTTATCACCCGACCCGATCCGACCCGACCCTACTCTCTATGACACCCTCGGACACTGTGCCGTTGTCTTTACTTGTTGCTTGGCCGTTCGATTTCCTAGGAAACCATCATTTTCTTCCGGACCGACGACGACGTCGCGACGCAGCCAGATAGGCAAGTCGGGATTTACGATGCGATCGACGATATCCTTGGATCTGTAACCCACGTGTTCTCTCGGATCCTTTCGAACTGGTTGGAATTTGCGGTGGCGGTTCCGGGTGTGAGTTACCGCCAGTCGAAATGGAGAAAGATCATCGTGATTGGTTATCTGAATTGTCGTTAACAGATCGCGCGGTGGGACAAGAGGCTCTGCGGTTGGTATGATCATTGGGACAAGATAATCTGTGGCTTGAGTGATTCGAAGATAATGGGTTCGGATCAGCTTTGCATTTACCAATTGCTTTTAATACGCGGGGGAGAATAGGATAATCGCGGTCAGCGGCAGTAATGGTCAGTATTATTATTAAAAACTGATACATCTCAAGTTTTTAATTTTGAAATTAAAAATTAAAGTTTCCACAAAATTAAGCACGAGCGTTCTAAATTACATAGAAATGCACAGTCTATTAATGACAATCCCTCTACTTTTACTATAAGAAATTTTCTAATTGACAAATTAAACTTGTCCTCGCTCTTTATTAAATAATCCATGAACGTTTGAATTTGCATACATATTTGTGCTCTACTTCAACTTTAATCACGATGTGCATAAAATAATTTTATTTTCCTTTGAATAAAGTACGAGATCGTTATCACCATAAGTATAACGCTGATGCATTGAACACACAAACCTTCGAGTTTGCCAATATTAGACTCTTTATGGATGATCCAACTCCGCATATTTTATTTACAACCTTCGCGGACCCCGTGCTCCACTCAATTTTATTACGACCCATTGCACTTTCGTCGTATTCACGATATCGCAATCTCGCAGAAGCCCGGCAAAACGAGGACCGAACACCTCGAAGAGTGATTTCATCGGTCAAGCGGTACCGTTGCGGATCCTTTTAGTCTCGGCTCTTTTACAGAAGATTTGCTGGACCGATCGGTGTCGAGATTGATAAAGTCATATCGCGGCTGGTTCCGTCTTAGATTGATGTCGATCCTCGTTGCCGAAGAAGGACATGGCGAGCGCCAAACTCGGCAAAAGCCGATTTGCCAGAAGAGAAAAAGGAGCTTGGACGGGCAACATGAAGACGAAGGTTTAAAGTACCTGGAAGTAGAGGTGTTCGATTCACCTGAAAGGATCGACTCAGAACCAAAATGTGTAATCGATTCTCTTGACTCCTTGCCTTACATCGATTCGGACTGGTGATGAAAGTTTCGAACAGATTTAATTAAACATTATCTATTTTCTTTAAATCGATATCAAATTCTGTATTTCTGTGATTAGAGAAAATACAGATATATCCGTGATCTTGAATGATCTCGAATCATTATAGTCACTAAATGCATAAGGAAAACGGGTGGTCGTGTTTAAAAAAATGAAGATGACTTTGAAATTTCTATAAAAAATTAAAAGCAAATATTTTTATAGCATCGTGTGAGCCTCACTGAACCATTCACCTTGTGTTCAAGATACTTGAAACCAACACCATTTGAGGTGCTAACGTTAGATGACTCAGCCTGTATATGTCTTCTAGAAAAATGGAAGCTTTTCACTTAGCCGTTACGTATAAAAAAGATCGACAAAGAGGTCCACTTTTTGACTCCGTCTGACAGGTCTAGCCGCTTAACCAAAAGCATCGATCCCCTAAACTCTTCAGAGTCGAATCGGAATCGATCTAGCCTGCAAGAGGCGAGAAGAAGGCGAAGTGTGAAGCGGAGGGGTTATGGTTAGAGGCGGCGCGATCGGTTAAAATTCATCGCAACATAAATATCGTCCACGCCCAGGTAAACTCGGTGAATCGCGACGGAAGCGTCTCGTTTCATTTTTCCCGTGAAGAGGGTAGTAAAGGACGCGGGCCGCGTTATTAATATGTAAAAGGCATGGTCGTAGGGGTCCAGCTAAGAGTCGATCCGCCGAGTGGCAGAGGCCAGGCCAGGCAAAAGCAGGCAAAGGCAACCAGGCAGGCAGGCAGGTTGAACGGTGAAACACGGGTAGGTAGCCTCCTCGCGCCGAAAGGAAAAACGAGCAGAAAATCGGGAACGCAACACTGATTCCTGCGGTGGTACAAGTCGGTGGAAAAAAAAGTAGAGGGGACGAATAAAAACGAGGAGAGGAATGATAACGGTCGGAAGAAGCGGACATAAATATTGTCCACGCCCAACCCGTGAATTCGCAGCCTTGCCGGGAATTTCTCTCCTTCCATCGGCGCCTTTTCTCTCGCGCGGAGAGGAGAGCCATCCGTGGTCTTCGTCTTCGTGGTCACCTCCACCACTACCATCGCTGGCCACCGCCACCGTCGTTCTCCTCGTATCACCGTCACGGGTGTCCACCGGTGTCTGCCACCACTACCGGCCGTTTGATCGTCATCGCCACCATCGCGAGCCGGCGATCGCCATTGCGGCGAAAACTAATAAAACGAGAGGAAAGCGGCGCAGCGCGGCGTGGCACGGCGACGAGCAACAGCCGTCTCTGTGGGGAAAAGAGAAAGGCCACCGATGAAAACGAGCCACGATGGCGAGAGAAAGACCAATCTGGGCGGAGGATATCGTACCTCGAAGAAGAAGAAGAAGAGGAGCCTCAGGTTCTCAAGGGAGCAGCGGCTCTTCCGTTGGTGTGGTCCTATTGAAAGGCGAAGGTAAATTTACTGCCCGGCTGGAAAGGGTGAAAATTTACTACTGAACGATCGTCTACGGGTCCGCGAACCCGGGCCTCGGACGCTAAAACTTCGCCGAAAATCGAATAATGATGCTTTCGGCCGCGCCGGAGATACAGCTCCGCTTGCATTAGGTGAATAAATAACCGCGGACCCCATCCAGCCCGCGGTGGGAATTTATTTAAATTTTTACTGGCCTATAAATAAAGGCTCTTCGCTATTGTGCCCGTCGCCGTTATCGGCCAGCGACGCGGATTCCTGATCGACGCTCGATCTATACGGTCCTCTCCAAAGGGTCACCCGGTGGATCGTGAAACGAATTCGCCAGGATTATGACGTTCCACACCAGGACGCATAGATTCTCTTTCATGGGAGATTATTAAAATGCTACGGACAGTTCTCGTGTCGTTTTACAGCCGCTCTGATGCGAGCATCTGAAAAGTTTAATGACGTAACTAATAATAATCGCGATTCCCTTCGTTATCCTAAGGGTTTACGAGTAATCTATGGATCCTTTCGTGTTCTGGACGTCGTCAGGGAAATGAGAATGAACGACCATGCAGTTGGAAGCAGTTGGCTACCTTGCGATCGTGATTTGGATGTTCCTGTCAACAACAGGATTTACTATGATGCAGAAACAACGTATACCTCGCGTCAACAATAGTCAATGTTTATTGGAAAAAATTCTGTACGAGATAAAAACCACAGAACTTATTGGCCGACCTACATCGTAGAAACTAATAGCGTAACATTCGCGGACTTTCATGGTACTCGAAAGGAAAATAAATCACTGTTTATCGAAATATTCCGGGAATGATTGATGAACAAACACTGTTCCATCCAGCTGTAACATAAATCTCTGGGCGTTGTACAAGGATCAGGGAATTGCAGCGATTTTTGTTTACGTCCGACCGTTCGCGCGGCTGATTGGTTTTTAAATACCGCGTGTTTCGATCTATCAGTAGATTACGCCGCCATTTGGCGAACGACCGTTCGATTCGGTCCGTAGCGCCGCGTCGGATATCCCCGATTTATAAAACCGAGGAGATCGGTATCGGTTGGTATATTCGATTGGCCCGGCCGGAGCATCGATTACCTAATTGGGAAAAAGTTAAACGCGAGTCCGGGAGATCACGCGATGTCCCGGAGATCTTAACGATCGCGTCGCTAACGAGATAGGCCAGTTCTAGGTAGTGGCGCGTTAACGATGGTCTCCCACCGTCCGAAATATTTTATATCCTCCGGATACCTTGGCCGGCGGATCCACCATTAATTTCCGAGGCACCGTCGTTTCGCGCCTAATAAATGTTCCCTTGAAAGAGTCCCGGGATCGTCAACGCGCAGTCGATTCGATAATTTACTATTTTCGCCGCCGTAAATAAACGCATCGGTTGCCACATTTATAGCGTCGACCCCGTAGAACCACGGGGTCCCGCCACGAAAAGGATCATCGCGAAATAAGCCGGAATAAAACCGAGAATTGTGGCGTCCCGGTTCGATTACATGTCGGTCCCTTTTATATCTCGTCTCTCTCTCTATCTTCTTTTTGCTCGCAGTCCACCCTTTTCTTTTTGCTTTATAGAAAACAAAAACACGAAAAGAGCAGAAACAAAACGCGGCCACAAGACAGCATAAAGAATGGCCGGACGATACCATCTTTGTTAGCGCAGTTGACGGTGAAAATGGTAATAAAATGTGCGCTAGGCTCTTTGCCGGTCTCGCCGCGAATTTACGGGCAGATCGATCGTAAAATACAAGGCTTGTGAAACCGAGGCAGCGATAACTTTCGTTCGGTATTCACCCGTTCCGATGAAATACGCGGAAATTCGAGCGTAACTGTCAGCCATCCGATTAACGCCCGGAGATTTCCAAAATGCCGAGTTTATGCAGACGATCCTTCGCCGGTTTGTATGCAAATCCTCTAACCTTTGAAACGCCGTGAAATCACAATGAAATCCTTCGGTTCGTTTCCATCGACTGTCATTAAAACTAACGTTACACGGAAAATCGCTGGCACTTTGTCTTCCCATCGAATCGTTATGTCAGGGAACAGAACCTCGTTGTCCGTTTGAACTTTATTATCTTCTAATTACAGATCCGACCACGGCGTCCGTAAATTACAAACCACGGATCCGGTCGCGCGTACAACAAGCAGTCCCCGCTATACTGGTTCCTGGAAACCACTTAATAAATAAATTACATCGCCGGTTCGTGTTCATTTACTTCTGGCGTACATTTAACGAGCCCCGACAAAGAGTAGCGAAAATCGAGTTAGGCTGTTATCGGCCGAGACTGCGTTTCTTCGGGACTGGTTGATGCGTTATCTTCGGCTTGTGAAACTAGTTATCTTCGGATATTGAACCCGACCACGGGTTCCTTACGAGACACAACTGGACTCGCAGAAGTACCCGCTGTCCGTAACTGTGCTGTCTTCCGGCGGTAATGTAGTTGGCTTCTTTGCCGCCTATTGGACAGCAAGAGTTCGATACATTTTTCGATTTTCAGAAATGATTCTGAGTTTAGCCATTTTTGGACGTGCCAAATGTCTCAGGTTTGCGGGGTCTTTGCGATCCTTGTAACGCAGCGACACTCGATCGAAGCTCTCAGTCTATGAACTTGTTTAAACGAACAAAAATATTCCTAATATTCATTAATCAAATGCGGACGACTAGTTGACTTTAACGTTAACGACTTTAACTTTGACATTAAGCATCGACACAAAGTATGTATTCATGTATCGAACTTGAAATTATCGTAATCTCGATATATCGTTATTGTATCGCCTCGCGGCGTGACGTGATTGTTTAAAGTAGACGTTTTCGATTCGGACTGTTTACTGAAAATTTGCTGGTTAAAAGAGGAGTATAATCCGCAGTACAATGCATTTCTATGACATTCGTTTGCTCGCGTTCTGCGTGACAATTCGGTAACACCGTTCGCAGTGTCCGGTTTATACGTTTTTTGTTCTGCAATTGAATTCTATGGTGCGATTAAATTTCCTTGACTGTTTTACAAACCGTAAAACGGAAGTAACGTGATACCATGTTTGCTGTCGGTGTTGTGTTCTATCTGAATCAAATTTTTTGTTCGCGTCGCAAGCTCTCGAACAGTTTCGAGCGTAACACGGAAATACCATCGTCTCTGCGAATTCAATGAGATTAGCAAATAAATTTATTTGTTTATTATTTCTTACGCTCTAAACATATGTGAAATTTTTGTGAAATCTTAGGCTTATGCAAAACTTTGTTGCAATACATATTTTCAAAACTTCTTTGACAACCTGTGAATTAATAATTATTATTTAGAGCATTAGTTGAAATCCACACTTTGACAAATATATTTACATGTTTAAAGTTAATTTTTTCAAACGAAGAATTTCTGGGAAGAGTTTAAGAGTTTAAGTGAGGTAACTCTCTTTCCTACTGTATATCGGAATGACATGACGTCAATCTATGAATCGCACTATAAACCGAACGTGCTGAAATACATAGGAGGCACATAAATTCGACGACGGATAGATTCTCTTGAAAATGTTCTCCCCATAAATCCAGTTCGTCAGTTCCTTGAATACGTGACGACTATCAGCACGGTCCTCGATTTTATTACGTTTTGACGACAAAGGTTTTAGCAATCGTAATATGACATAATGAAATTTGATGTCGAGCGACGAAAAGCGATTCTATGGCGCTCTCTAGGTAAATTCTTGCGAACTGTAGAGGGCGGGATCACTCTGGCTGCTCTTCTTCTTCTTTCTACTTGTCGCCCGTCGAAATGTCGTCACCTCTATTTTCCACCTTCGGCTGGGCTTTCTTTGCACGTCTGCAAATCCTCTAGTCATGCCTCGGAATCGTAATCGAAGAGATGTCATATCCTATCCCCGGCTGTTCAATAATGTCTTCTATTATTCCTTACCTTTCAGCTTTTTTCCTTGCGATGACGATCGATACGGAAACTCCAGGAAAATCATTGTGAAAGTTTTCACAATAGTCTCCGGCTATCGTATCACTTTTACATTCACCTCAAAAATACGAATAAAGACTTAGATGTGTAATAATAAAAATTTGTTGAGACTGTCAACCAAAAATTCGATAAATTACCACTGATGTCAAAATCCATATAATTTTTGTTAAATTTTTCTTGGTGCAGACAGTCGTGTAGATGCAATTTTAAAGAAAAGGAAGATTATTGATGCATTATTTTTATCTTATTCAAGATATTAAAGAAGGAAAGAATTTTCTACTGGATTTCTGTTTCTTGAGACTGAAGTAAACAATTTCTAGTTTGCATAAACATTCGTAGTCTGTAATCTGAAGTTTATAGTACTGGTGAGAAGTTAACTGATATAGCATTAATAATTGTGAAGGATTTAAAACGTTCAGGCTAGAATTTAATATTTTTTATATAGATAAATCTGCGAGACAGAATAATGAAAATTTATGTTTAGCTGTATCATAGTCCCCAAATTATTGTACGTTTGTCGACGCGGGGAGAAACCCCTTTAATTTAGGCGTGTCACCCTTAATCTATCAAGGTTTTATAGGATGGGGTATTCTATTCAAAGAGAATGCAATATTCTTCATAAAATTCGCAAGAACCGAGCATCCCGGTGAGGGTGGATGGCGGAAGAGGTTCAATGTCTTGCGCTGGATCATCGATCACGTCCCCCGGAAGGGAACCCTTTTCTGGTCTTATACGCCACTCTCTCGCTCATTGTCAGGTGATTCCTTTCTACCCCTGCCAGTCTCCAGCAACCCTGATGTTTCGACGAACCGGATAACTGGACCATGATAGTAGGATTCCCTTAGTTTCTCGAAATAGAATATTTGCAACATTAATTACTATGACCTTAGTATCTGCTACAAAAAGACGTATGTTTATACGATAATATGGTAATTTATACGATAAAATTTTGTCGATTCTTGTAAACCTGTGGTTACTTTCGTTTTTACAAATTTTCTTGTGCAATGTTGAAAAATACATTATTGGAACACATATACATTTGTTGTTGCATGTATTGTAAAATCAATTAAGCATTTCCAATGGAATTTATATTAATACAAAAGCGAATAACTATTTCAAATCAATCAATATAACATAGTTTAGAAAATAGTCTTTGAAAATATTTTATCCAGCACTGGTTGGGTAACGACAGTTTTTCGGAAATCGATAATTTGGTATGCCAATACATTTTGGAGCCATTGTGTTAGGGTGTTCTTAGATTCTTCATGGTGCGAGTGCTGCGCCTTCGAATCGCGTCGGTCGTGTTCTTTTACGTGTTTTCCGGATGGCCGGAGGAAAGGTGGAGAGACGAAGTCGCGTGATGGCATCCCCTCGCTTGGTAAATAAATTACCCCGACCTTATCAGAGGTAATAGGAGCGCGCACGACACAGATTGGTCGGCGTTGAGCACGCGAATTAAAAGTTACTGGCCCGCTACGACTCTACGGGAAAAGCCGGCATGAACGCGACAACAAGCACCTATCGGCCCCGGTGTTTTATTCAAGATTAGAACAATCCAGGACTATCCCTCGGATCGTATCGCCGCGTGTAATTATTTATGCTTATCATCGCAGAAATTAGACCCGCCGTTATTATTCTGCGTGACGTCTTCCGCGGTCCCTGCAACCACCAGTGATTTATTCGCGGATCGAAAACGTCCCCGAAAATAGGACGATTCACTCTTGTAGTCGGTGTAATAGCGACGACCCAGATCGCACGGCTTATTTTAGACTTTGCATTCGCGATTAGCCCCGCTTCTGAATGGAGGGTGTAGTATAATGGGAGTTCGGTGTGACGTTATGAATCTTGTTACTAGATTTAGGGATTTGCGCCCGTTCGATTAATTCGGGGACAAAGCGCATCATACTCGTGAGCCGTAAGCAATTTTATAACCACTTTACTGGCAACCACTCCTCAACCCTTGATCAATGCATCTATTGGGTGCCTTGAATTGTATTATTTTATAATCAAATGATACATATCGTTTGCAGTCGTAACACAGAGTGAATCTTCTTCTGTTACCGCCTATGCAGGGTGTCCTATTCGAAGTTTTACAAGCAATTATTTCCCAAACTATAGCTTCTTGTAAAAAATATTTCAAAACAAAATTTTTAATATACCATGTTTTTAAGACGGACTAAAAAGTATAAAATAATTTTCCCTAGCCCCGTACAGATTCCTAACCCCATATAGATAGTCCCGAAAATTTGTGATTGTGAATTTTTGGTAGCTATGAAAATACTTGTAAGATTTACAACGAAAAACGTGGGGCGCATTCACTTAAGTCTTGTGCCCCACGTTTTTTGTTTTAAATGTTACAGGTATTTTCATAGCTATTCAAAATTCACAATCACAAATTTTCAGGACTATCTGTATGGGGTTAGGAAAAATTATTTTATACTTTTTAGTCCGTCTTAAAAACGTGGTATGTTAAAAATATTTTTTTATTTAAATAATTATTTTCTGCTTTTTAGACGAACAGACAGACAAGAAAGCGAGTTAATATTGCATTGTCATCCAGTTCTGAGCTATGTTTAAAGTTTCAAGTCTCTAGCTCATCGGGAAGTTAGTTTAAAATCAATTGCAAAATTTGTACTGAACAGATAAATAGACGGACAAGAAAGCGAGTTAATAAAAATGTGGTAACTTACTCTGATTCGAGAACGACACCTTATGGTGGTTACAAATCTTCTCTGGGTGGGCGTGCTTCCGTCTCGTTAAGCCAAATTTGGAACGACAAGTCAGTGAATTCGTCTCGGGATAGGCGCTTACCTAAATAAACACATATAGTTTTGTATAAAAAAACAGATTTCTGTTTTTCACGTTAGACCTAGAAAATTTTTATTTCCCATAAAAATCCGCAGTCTAACCACAGCCATTACTTCTGATGGAAGAACCAATTTGAGAATCTATTGTTTTCTCACAAAAAGAGTGAAACTCTCTCGAGTTCTCGCGGGCCACAAATTTTCCCAATAGCGAGCCCAACGGATAACCGATTAGTATACCGAATACGAGACACTTTGCACACTCGATTTAGCCAGTCGGTCGGCCGTCAATCACCGTTTCCGACGGCGAAACATCAGCGCGCCGAGAATTTGAGTGCCGTAAAAAAAATCGGAGCGTTCTCGATTCGTCGCTCACGATTTCCCGCGAATGTATTTCACCGTTCAGCCCGACGCAGCAACTTCGTTGGCACGTATCTTGCATAAGGATACCGTTCGGCCAAGCTGCGAAACTTTCCCGTGTTTCTTTTACTTTTTGCTCGGATGGCCCTCTTCCCTGTCATTTCCCCATGCACCGTTGCGAGGGTATTCGAAATTTTTTCTCACCAGAGTCTCTTTCCCTCTCTGGCGTTCGCTTTCGCGGAGCTTCGCAGTTTTCTCGATCTGCTCGGTCGAGAAGATCCCGTTCCGTTCTCGTGGCCTGGCCGGTATACCGGAAACTACGAAGTGCCGCCGCGCCGGAAGGAGGGAAAAAAGCCCGACCCGGCTCGGCCCGGCCCGGAATGCGTTTACTTCTGGCTGATTGATACGATTTTATTGGTTCGCCGGGATTTATCGACACGCTGTTTTGCATATGATTGATCTACGCCGATTCGCTCGTTTCCTCGATACGATACGAACCGTTAGCTCCTGTTTACCTTTCTCCTGCGTCCTTCTCTCTCTCTCACACTCTCTCTGTCTCTCTCTCTTACGTTCCATTATCGGTTCCGCTTGCAATTGTGTCCTCCTGTCTCAGACACGAGCATTGGCTGCGAAATAGTAAGACGTATCCCGTCGGATTCACTGTTGCAACGGTATCGCGCTTCCAACCGGCATTTTTCAAAACATCGTCCGAGAAAATGGAACTCCGTTATTGAATTTCCTCTTCCTTCCAGCACGATCTATGAGCGGATCGTGGACGAGACGATATAAACGGTGCCGGATTAATACTGCTTTCGTCGCTCGGACAATTGAGACACTTTTCGGCGGAGACGGAAGTAAACTTTTGTGTTTAACAAGATTTTGTCCGAACTTATATTCGTGTGGAATTTTTTTGAAAAGGAATGTAACTCTTAGGAAGTTCTTTCAAAAGTGTTCTCGTGGAACAAGTATTTTGTTATGCGTATACAAAAATCTGTTTCAATCGTTCAATGCATGTAGACTGCAGAATTTTTGCACCAATTTTGAGACGCAGAGAATAAATAGAAATAGAAACATAATTTATTTATATTGATAGATTATTTATATTGATAGATTCATTGAGTACAGGGTTATATTCAAACAATTGTATAACTCATGAGTGTAAGTGGCTTCTTTTAAATTAGAGTTATGCATATTTATACAATGAGTCATAATTAATAAACATTGCCCACGACACTATGATTTATATGAGTTAAATATATTCGTTCTCTTCTGTTACAGGTGAGTCGGTAAAACAATCATATTTGTCATCCACGAATTTTTCCAGGACTAATGGAAACTCTTGCGGTAAGACCTCTTCTTGATTTACGAGCTCGGGATATGAATGTGCAGGCAGAGGTTCGGTAGAAGTGTCGGGGGTGAGTTATTAGCTGAAAAATATGTTTTCGTGGAAATTTCGGTTTAAATTGACAAAGGGGCCAAGTTTTCAACGATGCAAATCGCGCCACCGCCGCCCCGCGCCCCCCCCCCCCCCCCGCCCCCTCAAAAGACGTGATTTATATTCGCATTAAGGGATTTTAAAGAACGTTTCGACGAATCCGGCATAAATTTGTCGACTAACTGCCATCGATTTCTTGCCACTCATTTGGCGAGCTTAAAACTCGCCGCGATTATACGCAATTGAAATTATTTAAATTTGTGTGGCAGCTTAATTAATTTTCCCGTCGAACCTCGGAATCGATAAATGCTCTTTCTAAGAGCATAGAAGGAATGACATTAATTTATGATGTGGTTATACCATGCTTTCTCGCTGTTCGGAGTATCTAAGGGATTGGTGTATTAGTTTGGAAAACAAGTAGCGAATAAATGTTATATTCGCAACAATGAAATTGAAAATGTTAGATTTATAAGGCTAGCCTTTTGTGGATATAAATTCACATACCCTTTTGTCATTCATCATAAAGAAAGGGGGCAATTATGAGGCTCGTTTAGCCCAGTCGTCTCCCATTAATCCATCTTCCATTTTAATTCAGAGCACAGTAACAAACTGTCAGGTAGATACTTATGCCACTGCACCATAGTCTCGAAGCACTCGCCGGAAACGCATGCAAATCTCGACGGGTCTCTCTGATCTCACTGATCCTTCTCCCTTAATTGCAATTAATTCAGGACTGACATCTCGGCTGTTGCAAGAGTACTGTTCTAAACATGCGGTGATCGCTAACAAGGACAGCCCTAACGGTCCTGTTCTGTATTTTCTACGGAAGTATGGTATTCAGTCTTTCATGTTTAAAAAATAGAGTGTACTGTAAATTAATTCTCGGGGAAATGACTCCTGTGACTATATGTTTCGAGCATTGCTTATGTTTATATATTGGTAACAGAAATGTATAGTTTGTGCGGAGGTGAATATTTTGTATAAAAATCCGCCGCCTACTTCTAACAAATGAAGACAGAGACTTTCACATTTCCAGGAACGAAAAAATTAATTGAAGACATAAACAGAATTAATCTCCGTTACTAGCGAAAACGTCAAAGACGTCTGCCGTGGAAGGAAGGCTTAAATCGTAAGCTGCTTGTTGCAAGATATAACGACGGTATTAATTCTCGCTGGAAGATTGGCGCGGCTGCGACGCAGCTTCGCGTTAACGCCGGCCTTGTTGAATCATACATTTAACGCGTAGTTAGTCTTGCAAATTTCGGGAGATATTGTCAGAATACACTAGGTCAGCCAGAATTATGGAAATGTTTACCTTTCATTGTCAATGTACATTCACCCCTGTCGACCACCCTCTCGCCCCGTGGTTACGAGGACTGTGAGAAATAACTGACATTTGTCGATGCGGTTGACGACTGTTTGGAGCTGCGGTTCTAAAAGGAACAAAGGGCGAAAGGAACAGGACGTCTGCGTGGCCGGAGGACGCAGAGGGTCTTAGGGAAGGGAGTAAGGAATATCCCAGGGAGACTCCAGCGAAACTTTCGGTAGGGTGGTGTAGGACGCTAACCTGGTTCGACTAATACCGCGCGCGAGGTCTTGTCTACTTTAACCCAGACCTAACTTAGCCTTAGATTAGACCAACGGACCATGTACTTGTTCACCTGGCACTGTCTTTACCGACACGGTCCTCGACATAACCGTACCTTTCCGGTACCTGCACTTTATACACGGCGCGGCGCGGCGTTCGCCGGGATTGCCAGGCAAAGATACATGGAAACCTTTCTCCGAGAAAATTCCGCCCTTGTTTGCGTTGGCCAGCTTCCGTCTGTTCTTCCACCGCTTTTTCCTTTATAGGCCACATTTCTGTTTTTTTTTTAAGTTCTCTGCTCGACTTGTTGAGAGTCCTCCACGACATATTCCGTCCATTTGGAAACGAGCGGCGATGTCGGTACATGTTTTTACTGTGTGGGCCGTAACACTTACTGCGAACCGCTGAGAAGATCTAGAGGGACTTAAACACTTCACTTTTTAATTGTTTTATTGATACCTCATCTGACTATTAAGCATTCGAAAATTGCTCGCGTGACTATTTTGAACACATTGAAATTATTAAGAGGAGAAATACATTTTTGTATATCTTTCTAATAATAATCTAATCGCGCGTCTGTATCGCCGTCTACGTGTTTCGTGGCCCGTCTAAGCCTTGAAAAGTACATAACGCCCCTTTGACGGACGCAGGATCTGTAGCGGATCCTGCTTTGTGTACTTAAGGAATCGACGCCAAACATAATTAGAGGTTTCGCCCGTTTGCTCCCGACAAACACACTCCTGGCTAATACGGTCAAACACATTCCTCTGGATCCTCTAGTTCTGAACTTCGTCCTCGGGTGTAGTATGCGGCGATGATCATTAAACTGCGTTTGTATCTGTGCATCGGTACATACCGACGATCCTTTAATTATCAACGAATTAAATCGGCCTAGTTTCATTAGAGTATTAAAGTGTCGGTGATTGTGAAAATCACTCACATTACTGTAATTGTTCGAGACATTATTTAGTATGTCCTTATATGAGGACGCCATGACCGAAAGGGTTAAAGTTGAATTGAAATTTGTTTGCCACTGTTGCAAAAATGCTTTAATATTATTGGTGTATAATAAATTAATGGTGAATTCAATTTTTTCAATGGTTATTTTGTCACTATCCATTCTAGACATTAGATGAAAATATGTGAATTTAGTCTATCTTCGTCCGTTTAAACTTTAATATATTAAAATTATGATTCTAATATATTTCTGCTCGAAAAAGTATAACCGATTGCATCATACCCAACAACAAAATTCTAAAATAGCACAGTGCACTTTTAATCTGTGCCGAGCACTTAAAGATTTACAGTTTACTCAAGACCGTTTTAATCATTCGTAATTGCCCTAAATTCGATTTCCGATTCTATAACCCGATAGATCAATAGTTTACTTCTACAATGGAGATTACGCTTATGAGTTTGCTCGAAGAGATGGAAGATTAAGTGGAGGTAGCAGAATGGTGTAATAAGAATTGCTCTCCAATTGCCCTGAGCGATTATTTAATCTCGTACTGACTATAATATCTGTTAAGCACGGTTTAACGACAATTAAATGGACAGAACGAGTCGAAATCAGTCTTACACGTGGAACGAGAAACGTAATTTATATTTCGTGTGTGAAAGATACCTCTACTTGAGTTAAAGACCAATCAAGATTTCATTTTCTTCAATTAGTTGATAAAGTCAGAATATTGTATACCCATACTTGATTTTCAGTAACATTGGGAACATTCGTTCCTTCCCCCTTGTATCGCGGCTAAGTAGACAGAATTACAAATTTTCTTTCCAATCTACATTTCTTCGTTATTTTTCCATTACTCGCGACCAGTTTCCGCCATCATCCGGAAATGTGACTGAGAACATGAAAACAGGAGGAGCTGTGAGATATTTCATTCCGACGCTTCCAATATAAAACATTTTCCTCCGGACGAGACATTAACATCTCGTTGAATATATTTGAATACATCTCTTGTGTATTTTTACAAGAGAAGCTTAAACTTTGCTCCTCGCAAGAAGAATTTTATCCCCTCCCTCTCTCTCTCTCTCTCTCTCTTTCTCTCTTTCGTCATAGTTTCATTTCCGCGCGGCAACTTCGTCGACGTTGCGTTCTTAAAAATTAAATTTCTCGAACCCGTCAGAAATTTTAAACCTACTACTGACTATTATGAAACGAAGAATACCTTCCAGGTCGGTCTGTCACATATAAATCTCCGCCAACCGAGGTGCAATATTTATGGAGAACCGGTAGATCCGGCGGAGTTCTCGTCCGTGGCAGCCGCATAATTAGGTCCTGGGAGGACAGTTCCAGAAAGTCGCGTAACTTTGTAACAGAATTAAGCCACCATATCTCATTCTATCTTTGCGCGTTTATTCGCTCGCTCGTTCGCCACCCTCTCGCGCTTGTTCCCCCCGCGTTTCACCCTCTCGGTTGCAGTTACTCCTTTCAGAATCACTTGAACCCTCTCCCCCGAGCACCGTGCCACTCTGTTTCCGTACCCAGACCCCGCTTATTAAATTCCTCGAAGTTTCTTCTCATTTGACACAGTAGCACCTCGTGTCTTTACGGCCTGTAGCTGCGTTTCCAAGCCGTTCGCCTCCTCCGGCCGTCGCGTCGCGCGTTCACCGCCCTCACTTTCCCTTCGTCCTTGTCCCGCGAACTGTGACCTTCCAACACATGGTTGACTTAAGCGCAATTTAATATGGTTTAAGTTCGCTGCGAGAAGCTAGGTACGGGAACAAGTTGCCTTCCTCCCACCCATACCCCACCTAATCAAGCCTCGCTTTAACCCTGAGAACCGCTCCCGAGAGACGTTGGAAACTACTTGTCCAACTAATAATCGCGCGGGATATCCAAACTGAAACTTAGCGCGCGCGCTCGGTATGTCCCGCGAACGCTCCGGAGCCTGCCACCGACACCGTGCTATCAATTTCTACTACACCGAGATGCCTCGAGACGATTTTTCCTTGTCTTCGGTCCCGCTGTATCTCAAATCCGATAACTCTTCTCGATGACGCGTGCGAACGAACGTGGATTTTGATTCGCACCGATATTTCGAGGCTGATCGGATTAACGAGTGCTGGACAAAATTTCGTATAATTAGAAGAAGAAAATGAACATTTGATCCAGGCTACATATAGTATTGAATGTGCTCTCTAAAGTGAGATTCTAAATCTCAAGTTTGTATGGTATACAAAAGGTAAGAGGAAAAAATATGAACGTGAGATGATATTGCGAAAGCGAAATCGATTGCATCTTGCTGTTGACCAAAATTAGTGAATGGAAGTCGTAACGTGATATACAATCTTCTGAAAAATCCAAAAATACGGAAAATATGGAAAAATAGAACAGCCGGAAGACTTCGTGCCACAACAGAACGTGATAGACGGGCTATTCTAGGCGTCGCTTCTAATTTTAAGGGATCCGCAAGAAAAATGGCTGAGGAAGCGGGAGTGTAAACTAACGTAAGGAATGTGCGTCGTATTCTGCAACAGAGAAAATTTATTAAATGCAAAAAATTGAAGCAACGTTCTCCCTTAATGGAAGAACATAAGGAAGCTCGGGTTTGCAGATTTTTGCTTACACGTACATCGAGAAATCCATTAGTGGAACTGAGCCCGATACATTAGTGATCAATGTCCACTCCAGTTCGCAATCGTTGGAGTTTGAGCGAGAGTTTACGGAGAATCGAATCGAATCGGGTCCTAGCTGGGTTTCCTCCCTCTCGCCTAATGCTCGCCGCCTCGTCCGCGCGTGATATTTACTCCATAAATCTGACTTAATTAAAGTCGTACTTCGATATCGCGATTCAGTCGGGTAACAACGTTACCGTCTCTCGCATTCTACGTAATCAAGTGCATAGAACAAACTTGATAGAACGCTCTGTCTCTCTCTTTCTCTCTCTCTCTCTTTGATTAGAGAAGCTCTCCTGCGAGCGAGCAGTCGTTCCCGCTTTATCTGCCGCGCGGGAATAGGGCGGAACCGAGCCGCTCCACGAGACTTCCGCTAAACTTATTATCACGTCGTATCTTTTCTTCAATGGATATTGATTCGTGGTCGATTCCCGTGACTGATTCTAGCGCTCCGGGTCCTGGGGTCGCTCCGTTGCCTCCGCTTCTTCGGATCCAATGAATAGATGGAAATAAAAATACGGCCGATACGGCACGTTGCGCTTAGTATTGGTGAGAATATAAGGCAATACTACTATACCTTGTCCGACGAGACGAGCCAGTGAATATAAACATAGCCTCGAGTACGATAGAATTGATGTTATTCTCCTCAAGTAGGTAGTGAAAAACAAAGTATAGATTATAGATATTTAATAGGGGAGTGTGGGTGAGTACTGGAAGTTAAAGTTGGGGCATTTCTGCGATCAAATCAGCGTTTAATAAACAGTGTTTACTACAAATCGAAATATTATTACAACCGATGATTGGACATCTTAATATGCACAGAGTTATTTATCGTCGATTTGATCGCAGACTTGCCCCAACTTTAACTTCGAGTACCCGAATATTGCAAACTTTCGGGACCCCGACTCGATCCCGAACAAATTTTCCGACCCGACCCGAATCCGAAATTTCGAGTACTCGCACACCCCTAATATTTAATAGCAAATGTAATTGTACAAAATCTGTCAAAAGAATTTCAGATATTATCGGTTCGGATAATCAAGGTGCTACTGAATCGTCAATTAAACGAGCAAATATTCTCCGATTTATGTCATGTTTGGTCTCGTTTCAACCAGGAAAATGTCACAAATATGTTGTTAAAAGTTTCATAAAACAATAATTGAAATCAAAATAGTTTTGTCATTGGATCAGTATTGTTTCGTCGATATATCTATTCCCGTATTATATTACACCCCTCAACGATCGAGCTTCGGGCTCTCCCAAAGGGGATAAGTTTGTCACAGATATTGTGCACATTTCTTTCACGAACATACATCGTCGCTACTATATTTTTTAATCTAATACATCAAGTTCAACATTGACATTCTCATTAGACCCAATACAAGTAATTAATTAGTTGAATTGGCTACGAAATTATACTTGGGGAAGGGTTCTAAACCGTTCTTTCTTCGTTCCACGTATTTCAAAAGATGACGTATACGAAGATTGTCCAGGAAAGTACTTCCCAAAGGAGATTCGAAACGTAAACACGGACAAATCGCGAACGGTTCGGTCATGGAAATCCATCCAATATTTATCCTGGAGACACGTTAGAGTCGCGGCCAATGGCACCGTTTCCGGTGGTCCCCGGCGAAAGTTCTTCGGGAGTCAGTTCCACGGGCGAAGTAATATATTTTGGCAGGGACTTACGACTTCCGACAAATTTAAACGCACTTCATACTTCTCCGGCGATGGGTATCGATTCCTGTGCACGGCTGCCGGCACGGACTCGATATAATCGCGTTATTCCGGAAGCCGCGTCGTCGCGTGCTCCTCCTGCTTCCTCGTTCTCCTTATTTGTCTTGTCTTCCGTTCTGCTCGCAAAAGAGAGCAATGCGGAACTGAATATCCTTGCTCTGGAAAGACAAAGTGGAACGAAGGAAGAGACCGCGGGACGGCGAAAGAGACGGAGAGGGAAAAAGGGGTGGATAAGAGAGGACGGAGGGGTCGAAGGGACACGTCTATGTGAAATACAGCGCACGGAGGCCGCCAGGCAAAGAGAAGAGAGAAGGACGGGAGGATGAGGAGGAGGAGGAAGGAGGCAATGGAATTTGATATCGTGCGCAGGAGCGGGAAAATAAAGTGGAAAAATTCCATCTGGTCAGACGTATCAAGCTCTGTGTCCTTCTGCCTGGCATCGAGAGGAAGCGGGACGGAGGTACACGGGGACAACTCTGGTAGACACTCAATACACTTTTCCTCGATTCCGCGGAAAAAGGAGCGAGCCGCCCCTGCACCGGGGGATGAAGATTCACAGCGTCGAGCGGAAAATTTATTACGCTTTTCCTGTATTTCCGGCTGTGAGGAATACGCGCCAACGAATGTTAGTCCACGGAATGTTGTTTACACGTTCCATACACCGTCAGTTTCACAGATTCATTTCGACGCCCTCCTCCTTTAGTATTAGATGACGCTAACTGTACCGTTTTTTTCATAAGCTTCTCGCTTGTCGGTCCAACTGGATTTAATGAGTTTCTTCCGCCCGGAATTAGCAGAGCATCGAAACGAGCTTCTTGCGTATGAAATGCTGTTTTCCTTTTGTTTGTCCATTTGCAGACGCGTTGTCGAAATGGATTTTTGGCGGACTTATTCGCCGCTGTGTTTAAAGGGAACAATACCTTTTCGGGAACAGGGTTCGTTAAGGCAAAACTTGAATGAAAACATGAACACGCGGATTGTACTGGAAACCGTACAAAATTCAACCGTGTAATGGTATCTTAGGGTCCCTGATGGCCCAAGCAAAATTGATCGCTGATTTTTCGTATCAGCATTGCAAAACTATTGTAAACATGTTGAATATTGGTCACGAATATGGGCCATGATTTAAATGATCATTCCATTGGACCTATCCTGTAAATGAAGGCACGAGGTAGGATCCTATTTTGGAAAACAAAGTTGACCTTCACATGACCTCTACGCGTCCACTTCATCATAAATATCATAATAGTGACGCAATCAAATATCAAAATCAGATGAGACTGGTGGATAGATTCAGCGTTCAAACAGTTACATCTGTTCACCGTAATTAACAACTTCCATATATCCGCAACATCCGCAATGGTCGCCCACTTTAGTCAGAAACAAGTTCCCAAAACAATTCGGCTAATTGCTCCGCATTCCGAGACATTAGCGACGTGTGTCGGTCCCGACATTCAGTTCCTCCATTAATTCGTTATTTTGGCGATTCTCAATCCGCCAGTGGAAATTCTCTAAGGAGCCGACGACTTTTTCTTCGGCGCGGCGGTGGAAGCGCATTCGAAGCGTCCGTCCCAGCGTTGTTGATTTCGTCTTGGCGGTCTCTTCCCTGTGTTTCGCCGGCGCTTTTCCGTCTCACGACCTCTTGACTCTTTCGCGCTGGCAAAAACTGGCGAACGACGAAACTGGCTGGTCTAGTTCAGACGGACGGGGGTGGCAACGAACCGCTGCCATGCTGGTGCGACTGTTGGCAAGCGTCGTGTCGTTCATGTTCGTCCCACCCTCTAACCTCCGTTCTTTTGCGAACGTTCGTTTTACCGACCCCTGGCGAAATTAAAAACATTTACTTCTTGCGAGAGGAACACGAACTGAGCGGCTCTCATAAGCCGGAGGTACACATCTCGTAATACTCGCGTCGGTTATATTGTCTTCTGGTCTAGAACCTTGGAAACAATCGATTTTTTACATTTTCGTAAAGCACATGATTTAAAAAATATAAAGTAAGTCACTTATAAGGAGTATGATCCTGGCGTAGAGAATAAACAAAATGAACTTTGATTTGCTTTAACCAACAATAGAAATTTTAACGAAAATAGCTCTAAGTACCCCAAAAGTACCTTAATTTCCGCTTTTCTAAACAAAAATATTAAACACGTTTTCCTCGAAACAATTTTTTCGGATTTGGCGGGCTGGTTAACTCAAAAACTATTGGACCAATCGAGCTGAAATTTTGTGTTCGATGAGCCATGATGAACTGACAAATATGTCTGCTGTTCCGTCGTAAAACCCTCTGCGAAGGGACAAGCGAGTGAACGCAATAAAGGCGCCATATTTTTGCAATCCATTGTTTTATGATAAAAATAAGAGTTTCCAACTTATTTTCAAATTATTAAATTAATTAAGAAAATAATATATTCCTTTATTCAAACGATTTCTATTTTGCATAAAAAGTTTAGTGATTAATGTCCACTCCACGTTGCAATCATTGGAGACTTCCAGTGCGAGTCCAACTGCGAATTTTTATTTATAAAGTAAGAATTTGTTAATGTCAACTCAGTTTCCGAGCAGTGCTAATCCTCCGTTCGTTTCAGCGGCCCGAAATTAAACACATTTACTTTGTGCGAAAGAAACACGAACCGAGCTGCCCTCATAAGCCAGAGGGACACATCTTGTAGTCCCGGGTGCTGGAGTGGGCGTCGTAACCGGATGAGTAAAAAGCTCGCGAGACTGTCGGAACGGTGTGGGGGTATAAGTGGGAAGCTCGTGCCCACTTCGGAGATGTACAGGTTTGTGCCGCCGACGCGACGGCAACCCGAGGACGAAGATGGGAAAAGGATGGCGAGGGACAAGACGGGAATAACTAGACAGCTACGGCCCTGAGAATTAATTGGAGATATTGCGCGTAACCGGGGCGCCACGGTGGATGATATCGACTATTCGAAACTCGTTCACGAGATTACTTTTACCTTGCCGCGAGGGGCGGTTTTATTGAAAAAAAGGTCGAATAACTGTTTCCTTGTTCGTCAAGATGAAACGCGGGATGCTGCGCGTTTCACTGTGCCACTTTATGAAGTATGAAAGGGAGGAATTTTAATTGTCAAAGAGCGTTTCGTTGCGAGCTATGATCTGGGAGCATTGTTTCTACTGGTACTCCGTTCTACTGGTACAGTGAGATAATGAATGAGAAACAAAGCGATTGGAATTCCAGGGTACTTTCTGGAACGCTACTGTCACTTTTATTATGGTTGCTATTAGGAGCTGCGTGCTGTCTGTCACGAAAGTTTACTGTCGCCTACCGAATTTTGAAACAACATAGATCTTTTTTATATTCTATGGACATTGATTAACAGTTTAAATATAACTGGGTAATTTTTTATGAAATGACCACGTTACATTTATTTTGCAAGATCATAAAAATTTACTATTATATATACGTAACTAACAAGAAATAATCCCGAAATCGAATGCATTACACGATTTTTTCTGTCCAAATTCATTTTAAGGGAGTGAAATCAGCCCTTAAAAATTCGGCTATTTTCCGATTTTTTTTTGTAATTATAGATTTTGGTTAATGCAATGTCTTTTTGAATATTAAACTTTATTGTTGAACTCAGAGAGACAATTAGTATTAGTGAGTATTATAGATTTATGTTTATTACCCAGCAGATTGCTACTCGTGTCAGCCGTCGACATGGAGGTTATAATAATACCGTTTCGTCTCTGGCCGGCCACTTCGTAGCAAGGACTAATAAAAACGCTGACCCAGTTTTATAGACAGCACAAGACGCTTTTCTCGAGCAACGTATTTTCTGACAGCTGCTGTCTACATAACTCCGGGTCACCGGTCGCGAGTCGATGCCCAAACTGTTTAGCTCTTCGCATTTCTTGAAGAATCCCGGGTAGTCCGAACGGTCCACGATGAATCTTTCATGGGGTCGCGGGTCGATCCGTCCAAGATTCTATTTCGAATTGCGTGGCTGGTTCGGACCGGTGCATTTTGTTAACGAGACGGTCACACTTACTTTTTTCGATGGCATCCGTTAAGAAAGCGCTCTTCTTGAAATAGTATACGATAGTGGCAATTCATGAAAGTGGCGATTCATCATTCGCTAGAATCGTGCTTAAATATTCTGAAGAAGTGGATGGGAGAGTCGTTGTTCAATTAGAATTTGTTCTATACTTAGGGCAGTGGCCTCACCTCAAGTCTACATCACAGTGCCCACCATAGCGCAAAAAAGAGTGGGAAACACTCGGCATCCTGACGCGGAGTGTCGGTCATCAGGAGGTACCGTTAGGCCCAGGTTGGAGGACCCAAGTGTCCTCAAGCTCCTGACAATAGTCTATTGTCTCTGGACGCACACTTGCTAACCTAATGATTTTAAACTATGATAATCGCGGTGCAATATATGTCGTTTTCGTCCTCGGTTAAAAGGTACTATAAAACTCGAGTTCCGGTACTTCGCTGACTCTAACAGCACCTGCAGGAAGCTCGGGTCCAGGCTCCTGTTGAATCTCTATTTAATCGGCAACCTCGTCAGATAGGAGCACCATCGAACCCAATTTCTGTGCGCCGACGAGCACCGCGATACACGACCACGTGACACGGAACGAGGATGGTTCACAGGAGGTAGCTCCAGAGCGATCAAGGCTGCGTAAGCAGATTACGCAACTGTGTAATTGAATGGGCACTCTAAATACCCCGGTTGCTAATTAAGAAGACGATCAATCGATTATCCAGCCGGCATCGATACACGTCCCTCCTTCCACTATGGCCCTTCTCTGATCCATCCTCCCAGCAATGTAGCCGTGACGCCGAGCAGGGAATCGTAACATGGTTGCTCGGTACCGGAGGGGTTTTAACCCGGTCTGTGCCTCTCCCGCAACAGCCCTCTGCCGCCCCTCACACCCCCACTGCGGCTCTCCTCGCGCCACTTGCCACCCCCGCTAAGTCTGTTATCAGCAAACCCCAGCCTCATCGGAGACTGGTGTTCGGCTAACTGCCGATTATTGCCGGCGGCATAACCTTCGATTAAAATCAACCCCCCGGCGCGCTTAACGGTCTCTTCAGGTTACCCAATCAACGAGCTCCGCCTGAGAAGTAGGCATCTCTGGTTTTTGAACCGGTAACACCAGTTTCTTTGGTTTTAGTTCTTGCGGAATTTCGCGGAACACCAATGCTCTAGTTATTCCAGACAGCAGATTTTAAGAATTAAAATCTGATAGAACAGACGTCAATGTTTCAATGCTATTCGCAGCATTTTATAAATTCAACGAACCATTGATTTTGGTAAAATTTTAAACGATTGCTCGATAGTTCTGAATATTAATAAAGTATTCACGTGTTTCTGAAATGTTTCAAGATCGATCCGTTGTTGAATATTCCAGTATAATAATAGAAGGGAGTCCTTTCTGATACTCACAGAATATCTTGTATTTTGAAAATTCTATTAATATACCAAGAGAGATATGAAAGTCGATAAGAGTTGGAAAACTTCGATGCATTTGATTTAGTCGGAAAACTTCGATGCATTTGATTTAATCGGAAAACCCAATGAATTTTTAAAATCGCATGTCATTATTCACTTTGTTACTGTTTCAAATAAGTGTGACATTTCTGCAGTGAAGTCGATGCACTTTTGTAAGTACTTCAATTATTCACGACTCGTTCAGTTTATTTGTATCTGACCTACAAGTACTATTACTAGCAACATAATACGCAATATTTTAATATCCTCAATTAATTTTCTCAATTAGTTAATTTTATTTATATATCTGAAAAGCAACTGCACGTTGTACTCAAACTATTTAATTATAGTCTCAGCTTAAATATTATTGAAAGAGACGGAAGGTCTTCGTTTATTATTCACTGCTTTTTTCCAGTTCCTCGTTTAATCTCGATTGTTAATTTGCTTCCGTTCTCTCGTTATTTGTCGCAAAAATCGTGCCTGTGATTGTCACTGTACGCTGGTAGTTGTAATAGTAATGTAAGTGCCTCTTGTTCTTACTAGAGGGATTAACAACGGGACTGCACAACGGCTGAAAACCATTTGAAATATTGAAGCGTTAAGTTCCGCGTTTAGCATTTTTCAAGGAAGATTATACCACGCGTTGGATACCGAATCCCATGGGTGGTTGAGTTTTCAAGGGATTTAAGAGGCGGGTGATAAATATTAAAATAACAATTTGAATTCCAGTTTCGTTCAACCCCTCCGTTAAAATCCCACGGCGGCTGCACGAAGGTTTTGCAAGGAGGAACGGGGAAAACTGTTCGGCGTGCGGGAACTGTAGATTCATGCAATAATCATCTTCCATTTTCTTGATCTAGTTTTGAGTGTTATGCTCTTTCTTCTTGACCCACTTTTCGTGTCAGGAATCAGGAATGAAGGTGCTAAAATACCGTAGCTCCTCATGCATCAAACAGATATGCTTCGGTTGGAAATTATACCTGGTGAAACGTGTGATTTATTAGAAATCGGAAGATACTGTGTCGTAAAACACTCTATTGAAAAATGTTAGCCTACTTGACAAAGATTAATTTGTGGGCATCTAATTTTCACGGAGTCATTTGCAATTACTTTTCAAAATCTGACTTTTTAAGTTGTAATAGTAAATGTACATGATCAACTGTAAGATAATATTTTGAGAAGTAGTGGTACATTATATTATAAAATAAATACTGTTGTAGAATGTGAAGTAAAGATTTTTCACAATTTTGGATGTACTGTGATTCGTGGTTGCCCTAAATAAATGATCGTGATTGTCGTTTATCTTCTATTGGTTAAGTGCTTTTATGGCTGACGATGTTACAGTGGAGTAAAAGATCTAATCGAATTGTTTAAACGTAAAATCGGTTTTCTGATAACGGGTGACGCGTCGCTATACATTCGCAATACTTAAATAGGTCTCACAGACAGTGCAGTCATACATAAAAAATAATCGTGGGGGTCAGTGCACCTATCAAACTGTTCTACTCTACTGTATCGATCTGACACCGTGCAAAGCTATCTATCCGAAGATAGTTGTAAATTCGCTCAGTTTTCTCGTTTATACGAACTCGAATGGACCTCGGCTCTCACATATAAACCTAAATATTTTTGAAAATGTGGTTTGTGTCATACTGTTTTATGACGATCGATTCAATGCTGTCTATAACTAACACTATTTATTGCATTATTGCATTATACACTTATATATATTTATTGCAATGATCGTCGTCTTCTTTAATATTGCTAGACCAAATATCTTATGAACATCTTTAATTAAAATAATCATAACTGATCGCGAGTACTTTATACGTGCGATCTTCCTTGATTTATAAAATAGAAAATATTGCATCATTATCCCCTGCCTGTAGACGATAGCGATCTCCCAGGCCTGATTTTCCATCGAATCAGCTCGCATCGTCCGATGCTTCACTGAACCGGCGGCGATTACACAGGGGTGCGCATTAAAGGTTAGACTGGTTAGATGCTTGGATATCAGCGTGTCCTTAGGGGGGGTGGGGGATTGTAGCCAAGAGGAGAGAAGAGAACTCTGGATGAGGGTTTCATGGGTTAGAGAGTACGTGGGGCGCGCGCGAGACGGGGGTGGGTGGAGAATGGGTGGGCACTGTTGGTCGGCGTATTCGCGACAAAGGCTAATTGCAAAGCGCAGGAGAACCGCGTCGCAAACGGGAACAAGCCCATATTACGTCGGAACACACAAGCAGTCATCGTCACCCCATACGTCTCTCTTTCCCTCCCTTGCGGGTGCTTTCCACCTCTTTCGTCGGGCCTCTTCCCTCTGTCGAACACAGTTGCCCTGCCCCACGTGTCCGCCGGCTCTCTTTCCATTACCTGCAACGTCAACCAGCAGAGCAGTCCAGGTTAGTACCTATCGTCCAGGATAGGGTGACATCGGCGACGAGCTCGAGGTCAGGTGACGCCTTGAACTATGCGTACAGAAACGATCCCGGACGGTGAACCATCGTTGAACTATGGTCCATCGGCTCGGCCAGTCCCAGGCTTGGTACGGTACACCCGCAAAGCATCTCGACACAATGGTGCGACCAGGTAAACCCCCGACCTCCAGACCGCATCACATACAATTCCTCTATCCACCTTCCGGCGATCCCTTTCACAGCGAATCCGACCTACGAACCCGCTGCTCCAACACGTTCTACGCCCGTCCTCTTTTCGCAAACTCTCTCCCTTTCCCTTCATCCCCTCTAGCCGTTTTCCCTCCGTTGGTATCGTTTTACGGCCTAGTCACGTGTTTCCGTATTCACGCCTGTCCACCTGTGAGCCAATCCTGTTTCGGCGAGCTGCCGGCCCAGTGTACACCGTTGTGACCCTTACAAAGGTGTTAATTGACAATATCGTCGGTATGCGCGCAAATTGCTCAGAATGAGGTTAAAACGGTAGAAAATGCGTTAATACGCGAGGAAATGATCCTGGGCCAGCGCGGCGCGGCATACGCTGTCGCGTGTGTTATACTAGGTTGGACTATTACTCTGGTAGGGGCCTAACTATCGTATTTTAGTTTGCTTTCGTGTGTCGACAACTGGACGTCCGAGTATTAATTTTTGCCAAATTTATACTAATGATTATTTAATGTGTAGCTTTCTGTAAATTTAGTGGAAATTTAATTTAATTGAATTATTGCATTTTTAAAATTCCTCATAAATGTTCCACTCATCAATAAACTAATCCTTGCAACATCTCAAAAGCAGTCACAAGTCATTCGGTTGAATTTGGAAAAATTGATTCTGCTTTAAACGGTGTTCGGGAACTTGTTTGACTGACTGTACTTTGATTGCACCGAGTACATGGTCGTATTAACGAGTAATATGTCGCCGGTACGTCCCGCGTTTCGAAAATTCCGGTGAACCAGCGCGGCACGCTGCTTAATTCGATCACAATGGGCAGCTTTGAGCGAGATTTAATCGAATCGAGGTAAGCGATGGCTGTTTAGTCGAAATATTGCCGCAGCTGTGCAACACTGTGCGGCGCAAACTTCGTACACGGTGTAATTATGGCGAAACAACCACGGTTCTTCGTTGAACCGCGGCGCGCGCCGCGCCGGTCGAATGCCGCGGGAAAGGTACGCGGCTGGAGAAATCTTGGTCGGGCTTCCGGGACTCTTGACGATTATGGATCGCCCTTCGTAATTGAATGGATAATTGAAACGATCCTTATCAAAGTTCCCGAGCCTTATGGAGCACGGTCACGCCAAACACAAGGCTCTGTTGGCCTGCAACCGCTGCGCGCGCCTCGACCTCTTTTGCCGTCTCTCTTTGGATGCATCACGAATATTCTCGGGCCCGGTAAACTCGGCGAGAATTAATCGGTTAAATATTGATTGGGATTCTCTCGTCTTGGAGAAATTACGAACGTGTATACCGATGAAAAGCAATCGCGAGTATCGGCATTGATTTTCTCTTAGCGAAATATTAATTATCCTGGGCGAGCGTAACGCGCCGCGTCTAAAACAACCTATCAATGGCCTCTCTGCGATAACGTCCGCACGATTGTAAATTACTATTTATCTATAAATGACCAGCAGCAATCTTTAAATTGAAACGCCCTTTTTGCTCCCCGGTCCGCCCGATCCATTTAAACGGCCATCTTAGAATTCCACGATACTCCATAGCACACCAATATCCCGCAATATCATGACCAGGCATTATGAGCCGGCCAGGAGGGTCGCGAATGATGGCTTTTAGCGGTATAGAGGTTACGACAATCCATTGTACATGTTGTGACGCGCCGAGAGGTTTACACTTTTATGCCGTTTATATTAGATTGCCGTGAACCTCTTCCCGAAACCCTCTGGCTGGGAATATATCTGTTTGAAAATGTACCAGTCTCTTGATTGGCTATATTATAACTAGACTGCGGATCTTCATTTAAATATATATATATATATATATATATATATATATATATATATATATATATATACCCATTTATATTATTATGAAGTACATCTTATTTATTGTGGTCAATATACGCGATCTTTTGTATTTCAGAAATTTAATAATAATTTTATGCATGTATGAAAAAACGAGTGATTTGAAACAACATAAACATTAGAAGAATAAAAGTACTTTATATTTTCACATTATTTTCAACCTATTAAATGTAGTAAGAAAGTAAATAAACTTGTGCTTCACTCCAGTTTGTTGTAATCCCGACAGAAAATATTTACTTTGCATAAAGATTCGCAGTCTTGTTATTATCCGGCGATGTGTTAAGAAAGAAGAAAAGGTGGAGAGTAGGTATAGCTTCTTTAGGTTCTAAAGCCATTCGACAAATGCATTTAGACCTCTTCAAAGTGCATAGGAGTAGCCGTAGAGTTGGTTTGCAGTGTTTCAGACATTTTCTATCTTCGTCGTTCGATTTCACGATCGATTACTGTTATTGGGCCGTTCCGTGCCCGCGACAACACCACTTTTATAGGTGGACCCGGAGAAGTCTGGAGCAGTATAAGGTGGGCAGGGTACTTGGCATGCAGGACGAGGACAGCCGGGTCTGGAATTCCGTATGGATTAAGTAACCCCGTGCGCATAAGCCCGGATAAAATCGTGTACACGTATACAGGGCTGCATGTTCCGGAGCTTCACACGTACATTTTTAAGCATCACGCTGCGAGCCCGGGGCAAAAATTTGATTTATTCGCCGTTTAACAAAACTTGATTTTAACGAGAAACGTATCTCACGGCGCTTTTCCGCTCTTTATTCGAGTTTACGAAAGTTTATAGTCTTTTACACGGAAAAAAGTAAATGAACCTTGATTTTTCGGACGTGAAAATGACCGTATGGACAATGGAACGGCACCGACATTCTACGGGTGTAATGGAGACTCGGAAACTTAGGCTCACGGGTCCCTGGAATCTACTTTATGCGGCCTCGGAAACATGAAAACTGATATTAACGATATCGGACCTGTGTGCAACTCGATATTAATAATACGGTACTCCTGTAATGCAACGCAAGCTCCCAGGACACGCAAGCCAACATATAAACGGCATGGGACCCGATACAGTCGACCAAGAACATGCAAGATGCGATATTAACAATAAACGACTCGCGGGACCCAATAGACTTCACTCTGGTTATGAAAGAGCCAATGTTAAGGATACGGAATTCGGAGAACACCATTCAGATAAACCCTCCGACCCTCGAGGATTCTCGGACTCCCAAGGACTCTTGTTGTCAGACCTTCTTTTACTGTTCAGGATCTTTAAACCGCTTAGACTCTCGAGGACTCTTTCGACTTTTTCAGTCTCGAGAAGCTGCAAACATTTTGGGCTTTCAAACTTTCAGAACTTTGGAATCTGATATTTTGGACCCTCAGACTTTGAAAACTTCTGAGGCCAATCAGATCTTTCAGACATCTTGAATCTTCATTTTTGTCAATTCTAATTCTTAGACTCGTCAGATCTTCATGATAATCGTCCTCATATTGCGTTAGCACAATTTGTATAGTGTCCATTTACGTGACATAATTCCAAATAAGTAAAAAAGATGTTTGTTATTGAACACTGTTTATTAGAATCTAAGATTGATGTTATTTATTTATATCGAGACGATCTTTATGTAAAGTAAAAATTGTTCATATTAATGGCAAGATATTGCCAGATGCAGATATTTATTTCTTTTCCTAATAATTTGAATGGATTGGAAATAATACAACAGTATATTTAAATTCTTAAATATTTTTACTACTTTACTATTCATAACATTTCGATATTATCGATACGCAATTAACTATAATTTATTGTTATGTACTACCATTGTCAATTTCTTCAATCCGCTGCTAACCAAGCAAAATTATACACAGCTTAACCGCCTTTATCGAGCCCTTTGTCTCTGTGTTTGATCCTTTAATCTATAACGGTCTCTATCCAGTCCTATTGTTTGAGATTCGACTCCTATTGTATTATATGTATCTTGTCTCGCCTGTAGCCATCTCTTGGGACCTACAACATCTTCAAGGTATTCTGTGATCTTTATTCGGTTACTCGATTCGTCGATTGTATCCGCTACAATGCGCGATTGTCTCTATCAAATTCTTCGAGTTCAACTCCATTATGAAACTCGAAGAACTGAAATCTGTTTCGTTCGATTAGAGGACAATCGGCCAACCAAGCTCCCGCACATGTGGTATTTATAATAATTTTTTTATCACGGATACTACAACTGGTATCTCAGAAACGCAAAGATTCGCAGCGCTAAGTGGTAACAACTTTGAAACACGCTCTCGAAACTCCGCCACCTCCTTTTGCCCGACACATGCAGTCCACGCGACTTTCTTTGATGGTTGTCAACAGGTAACTCGTTTGCACAGCCATAATATTTCTGACGACGCGGAAGGGTGTTCAAATCTTGTCAAGCCTGTCGCTCTCACGCTCCACGCGCGAGTACCAACGCGTTTTCTTCACAACCTTTTCGTCCTTTTTTCTGCGTCCTGCGCGAACAGCCGGAGTGCTCAACCTGCAGATAGAAGAATGGGAGGACGAGAAGAAGCAAAGCGACAACGCAATTTCGTCGCGGAAACAGGACGGGAACGTATAAAGAGATTGTCTTTCCTCGTGTCGCTTAAAAATCTGCAACCCCCAACGCTCCTCTCCGCGCAAAACTACCCTACAGACGCCTGCGCGCGTGGAAATTACGCGCGGCGGATCGACGACACTCCCTTATGTTTGCCGGAACGTGTACAATCCACCGTTGCTCGTTACCACGCCGAGATAATAAACCTTTCGTCGGTGGCAACTATAACCAGTTCGCTGTTCCCGGTTATAAACGTGTCCTTTATTCACGATCACGTGTTGCCCGAACAAACGTCGACGCACGGAGCCGTGTTATCGCCGGACGATTAAATTTAACCACCATCCCGGTGACAGGGCCAACGAGAGTTGAATTTCTTCGAAACACTGTATGAATTCCCGCTTAAGAAGCTCCCAGCGTTTTACGAGCAGGCAAGATTCTGTTGCGACTTCGGCTCCAGTGGCAAGTCTTCGGAACCCTAATTAGGCCAGCTGAACAGTGTCCTCCAAAAGTTATTTAACAGACTATGAATGAAAAATTTTTATCTTTTTAGAAAAGCCAAAGATTTATTACAGAAAAATTGTTTATCTTTCCACTTTATAAGTTCTATTTAAACGGAACTTCTCACTGGAATTTAGACAACGAGAAAGTTTTTTGAAAAGAGTTCTATGGTCGATATTTAAACAGAATCTATTAAAAATTTCCATAACTCTCTCACGATCTCCGATAATAATATTTGATGATACTAAAATGCAGGCCGTGAGGAGTCTCAATCAGAGCCTGTGGAAAACCATAATCAATGCTTTTCGCTTGATCCATTTTCCGGGTAAATGTGGAAATAAACGTCGACGGGGACCGTTGACGAGGGGTTGAAGCGGAGGATCTATGTGAAGACACGCTTGCTTCTGCAGCAAACACTTTAGATTCGTTGGTGTTTCTCGCGCAGCACCACGCATATTACGCATACGCTGACTCGTGTGTTTTCCTATTTATCTGGGAGCAACCACTCGCGGATGAGGGTGTAGGTTACATCGACTTAAGCGAAGTGACATTTGACTTCGACGAGTACCCGTCCACGTAACGATTCCTCCCTCTAAGGTCCCCGAAACGGATGACAAGATGGGTTTCGTGGTCGAAGGTAGATAAAGAGGGAAAGGGAGAGAGAGAGAGAGAGGTGCGGTTTTGTTTGAACAGCGAGTTACCTTTCCCTCGACCGAGTCAAAGCATCCTCCCATTGAGATGCCGATGAAATCAGACGACGGGCAAACTTCCCGGCCGATATTATGCATGGGGCGAGCTCTAGCAAAGCTGCAATTCCACTTTTAAAGCCCGAGCGCTAGCGGGACGACGATATAGTACGACTCCGAGCGCCGATCCTTCGGCAATTGCGAACTTTTTCGAGAGTTCACGCATTGTTTCCGCTCGTTTCCGCTCGCGAGAACGACGCACCCTTCGAATCGAAGAATTCGGAGACATTCTGTGAGAGGAAGTCTACTTTCCGAAATTGATACATCTTTATATAGTTTCTGCTGCTTTGTAGGACCTCGAAAATGAAGAAATTAGTGGAATTGAATCAACCCTTCAGTTTCTATATTTGTCATAGCCGAAAAACGAAAATAGTTTACGAAATAAGAAAGTTATATTTGACATTGAATTTATTAATTGATACATTTTACAAATGTTTTAACCGTCGTTTTTAACGGAAGGTTCGCGAAAGATTTTCTCTTTCCAGAAGCTCCACAAAGCAACATTTCGCAATCGACTCTCAACAGCAACCGGAAGCGAACCCACAGCCTACCGCCCACAAAATCATAAAATCGAAGGCACACCAATGGAGATTACCTAATAGTCCACCTTCCATTATCCCGAGTGAAAGAAAAATTGTAATAAAGGCCCCGCGCAGGAAGCGGTCCGAACTGGAGCGTCGAATCGCGCGGGTGCAGCGCGATTTATAGCAGGAAATATTAATCACCGATCGGGGCGCGTTGACTGAAAGTTAATAGTGAAGCCAGGTGATTAGGTAGCAAGCGGAGCGTGGCATTCGGACGTTCGCTAGTCGCGGAGCAACGCGCATTAATCTATTTCGCGTCTATTAATAATTTCGGTGCTTGCGTTGTGCCCAGCTGATCCGAAATAAACCGTCGCGTCGACGGGGTGTGTGGGGGGATGCGCGAAGGGTTCGAGGTTTGGCTCGGTCGGACCGGCAATCCGTAGCTAATGCGACCGATCGACATTTTGCCGGAGCCATCGGCCATTAATTAACACCGCGACTGGCTGATTAACATATTATCGCAGCAAGACAGCCGACCGGGCTGCTGCGGAGGCGGAGAGGTAAGCCCGACTCAGTTGCAAGCCCGCGGAAGCGAAGAGATTGCGTGGCCCCGATGGTGTGGGTGCACCGGGAGGAGGAAGTAGGGGACTGAATGCTGAGATTCAGCCTTTCAGAAACGAACAATAATGGTGTGGCGCGGGTGAGCTCGTGGGCGGTGGGTGGCAAAAGGGAGCAAGGGAGCAAAAGGGGGCGGGCGAGGCCGATGGTAGAGGCAACGGCGGAGAATCCCTCCAGGCACGTTCGACTATTAACCCCACCGAGATTCGGAAACGCTCGGCAACTGAAACCACCGTCTCTACAATCCAACCCCTTCTAGGACGTTTGAACGAGACTTCTACCCAGCCACAGTGTCTCCGTAACAAGGGTGAACTCAATCCCCGAGCAGGCAGACACTACCCCCAGAGCCTGAATCAGTTTTCTCCGACTCTGTCTCGCCGTTTTCGTCCCGTACCTCTTTTTTTTTACGCCCATCCCCACCTCCGACCAGTGAGTCGTGTCGCCGTGGCGGAGTTGGCATGATTAAAACAAAATCGTCATCGCCGTAGATGCTGCGATGGGTCCCTCTCTCTCTCTGTCTTACTCTCTCTCTGACGATTTACGAATCACCGCCGAGCACGTAGCCTGACCGAGACGCTGGAAATTTCAATTCCTTTGCCCTCTAACCGAGCTCCCTGGTCTCGTCCGTTGCTTCCGGATCGTCTTTACTTTGACAATTTTTACCCCGCCCTCTTTTCCGTTTGCAGTTTTCTTCGTTTCGGTGGAATCAACGGAGTGTTTTCAAATAAGGGCCCAGACGTGGCAAGGGTCGCGATGAACGCCAACCCCACGAGAAAACGTCGAAAGAATTATTTAATAATGTTGCGGAAGGAATTGAGGATGTACTGTCGACGCGAGGGTGGTGTAACCCTACCGACGCGGCCGTGTCGTTGAAACAATGATTATCAAGGCGTTTGAAAGTAATTGGTACATTCTTGGTTTTAGGGATAAGGTGTAAGTGTCATTCAGGTAGCAATAGTCATTTATTTTTTTCTGAATAACTGTAGATGTACACGATAGAACATTTTTTCAACACTATTTTCCATTTGAGCTACTTATTTTTCAATTAGTATAGTCATCAATGAAATGCTAGTTTTAAAAATATATTTTCCAAAGCCATGAAATTCTCGGAAGCATCTGTCTTGTGAGCGTTAATTATAATTACAAGCATTGGCATCGAAATAAAATTTGTATGCAAAATGGTTATATTGTACAAATATCTTGGAGACGAAACTATTTTATAAAGTAACGTGTAGTGGAAACAGGTTATGATATACCGTCAATTTTGGAAGTTCCGAAAGTTTGACTTTCCGCTGACACCGCCTTAATGTAGTAAGCATGCTTTGTAGTGACTTTAAACTTAATTGCCAAAAGTGTATCACAATGTATCGTTTCAGTGTGTTAGACGTGAAATTGTTGCAGCTTGCCACAACACAGTTTAAAAAAAAGATATGTGTTATAATTTACGAGTTTCTCGTATCGAATTCATGGTGACAGCTACAGTTAGCATTACTATCGTTACATCAACAGCGACTCGAAAATCGTAAGGCTTGTGGGTTTAATTAAATAACGATTCACACATACACATTTTACAAATTACGAAATGCTTTCATAAATATTACCTTTACCTATCAGCTATTAAATTATGCTTTTACTACGATGACATCGACAAAACTGTAGAACGGTTCAAATTAAAGTGTTCTGTAATTAGTGCCTGCACTTAATCTATATTTTCAGTCTACAAAATTAAAAGATTCTCCACACTTTCCAATTAGTTCGAAATATAAACAATCATTATGCACACAATTTTTCTAACGAAGGTAATCACAATATTTCTGTGAACCATACTGCATTCAAATTCATTAACATACATTTACAATCTATATATGTATAAAAAATATACTCTTTCATGAGAAAAGTACGCAGTTTGTGGCCAAGCCAGCGCGGATTGAATTGTCGTATTGTAAACGCACACTATCATTTATCCGGTGAATAGCATCGTTGAAATAATGTGCCGATGCAACAGCTTACTCGGCCGTTTGTGCACGAACGCGAGAGACCATCGTTTCGAGACCATTGAAGTTTTCCAGATGTAGATAGTAAATAATTACGCGTCACGATAAATAAATTGCTTTAATGGATCTCCGGCATGTACTGTCGACGGAAGATCGAGAGCACGATTTCCCTGACGGTATATTAATGATCGTCGCCGTTGTCGTATCATTGTATATTCATTTTTGCGACCGCGACGTCGTCCGTCCCCTCCGTGAAGTTAGATAAACGTGGGAAGTGCCGCGAAACAATTTGTTATCAAGGCCAATGATACGTCGACGGAGTACCGTTACAACGCTATAAATAGCGACGGCCCGGTGAACTGCCCCTCGTCGATTCATTTTACAACCGATTTTATAAGCTCTTCGCTCCAATTACATGCAATAATTTTTTTATAACTAGAAACATCAATGGCAAGCGACAAAATGAATCATTTTCAATGGCATATAAGAGCATGGTAATTCTTCAAACTCATTTCTCTTGAGAACGAGAAGTTAAACAAAATAAATGTTATTACTTCTTTTGACTTGTTTCAACGTGTAGAATTTCCACTCAGCTGCTTGCACCACGATTGCGGAATCAGCCTGTATAGAGGTAAATTTTTCAATTAAAATTAAATGTCAAATTGCTCGATGAAATTGAATGTCCAATTTCATACGATTATACAATCCGAAATAAGCATATGAGAACATACTTATCGATGTTGTCTCCACGATAATACGCCCAACGCAACGACAGGTCTCTTACAATGAAAATTGTTATGTTCTTTTCGCACTAAAGTTGTTTTTACGCCCGTGCATCTAGATATTTTTTACGTACCCATACGCAAAGAAACTGTCACTACCACTATCGTAGTCTTACGGTTGAAACGCCGTATAGCTAATGCTGTCGCGAGAATGTAAGATTTAAGGGTTCCCATGAAAGTTTACAACAATCTCCTTATCGGGCTGGTTTATGAAATACGATCGCGATTTCCCGGTCCATGCGTACACCTCGGTCAATATTCGAGCGTTTTCTCTATAACAACAATGCGGATGTTTTTATACGCGCCGGCGATATCCGCAGTGACCCAGAAAGATAACGAGGGATACGTGATATCAGGAGCGATCGAAAATTTATGCAAGCCCTACGTGCGAAATTTGCGTCCTCGCGACCAATATCCGTGGCGCGGTTACGTGGCCGATTCAGAAAACGTTAAATCAGGTGCTCCAAAGATTTGGATAGAGGACTCGGAAAGTTTCAGCGGTAAACTGGTGTAAGGAGGAACGGTCCCTGTAGAACGTTATGGACTCGAAGACCGGCATCGGCATCGGCAATGTCTATATTTCAGACTTAGCGTGCTGTGATCGCGTTGCACGTGTAACCACGATGCACGCCCGTGTGTGTACGTGCACACGTAGATCGTAGACGTTCCACGTGTACCTTGTGCCCGTGTTGCACACGTGAAATGTGTACGTTGAGTTCGAAAGTTTTCGCGCGAGTTGCTAAGACTTTATCTGAGTAAAGTTTGACACTGTAATATGTACATTACATTGTGAGCTTTATCTAGGTTTCCGTTCTTTATTGTCAATAATCTTCTTAAATGTCTCAAACTTTTGTGTAATATCAGTTCCGAAGCTATCAATTGTGAAGGGGTTAATTTGTTTTTAAAAATGTGGTTTTATGGAACAGAAAACTTGTTTTTTTATACAATTGGATATTTTTATTCGTCGATTGTACCGCTGTTTGTACTACAATTTGTACAACATAATGGATTCCATCTCTATTGCTGTTTTACCATTAATCACCCGACAAATTATAATTAATCATCAACGCCGTGTTGGGAGGAATTAAATTGTATGTTTGAGCATGATTGCATGCATATAAATCGCAGCGGAACGGGTTAAAATGTTCAGTCTCATGACTTATACATGGATCGTGATGGTTTTACGCTGAAAGTTAATAATTCAATAATGCACGATAATAAATAGTTTAAATATGATTGATCTGTAATCAATTTTCAAATTGGTGTAGTTATCGAAACTAGGCTCTTTATTGTTGCAATTGGTGGATTACTGAACGATTAAAAACGAGTTGAGATGTATCAAAATATTGTGTCCTAAAATTGTACCTTCCATTTGTTTCTATATTCTATTTTCTATGAATGGTTAAAGACGACGAGCGAAGAATTAAAAATTCGTGCTTTTATTCTTTATGATTTTAATTGAGAGAGTGCAGCAGCAGCAAGCGCGGCAAAGCGCACTTTTCACGTTTTCGAGGAAGCTTCTGTTAGCGAGCTAGAGAGTAGTATAAAAATTGTTCAGAACGGTTTAAGGAAGGCAATGAATCGCTGAAAGGCGAACTTCGTTTTGGCTGCCCATCTGCAACTCAATTTTCAACGTTTTTGCTATACTTTTTTTGTATTGTACCACGAATTTTTATGTAAAATAAAAATTGTCTGCAGGAATTGCAATAATTCTTTTTTCTTAGTCATTTGAATTAGTTCAATATAATACAACAGAATTTTTTAATTCTTAAAACGTGTTTATCGCAATTAAATTATGTTGCTTTTAGTGGAATAGAAAAAATTATAATGACAGGAGAAAATAATTGTTCAATGAAACAATTTGTCCACCAATTAGCCACCACAATCACTAGTATGATATATCTTATCTTTAAGAAAATTATTTTCAGATTTCCGCGAGTTCTAAACAATGTGCTCAGGATGCTCGTTGAATGGTACAGTCTTGGCTTTTTCAATCAGACCTCATTGGCATTTGACACTGTAACAATCCCGCCAAATCGCATACAAACGTTCCGACGGTACGAGAAAGTCAGACTTCCAGAACTTCCGAGCGCGCGCCGTTGTGTAAAAGAGCACATATTGTATTTCGAAGCCGTCGCTTTCCCCTCTCTCTTCCTCGCTGTTCTCTCTTTCTCTCGCTCTCTGTTCACTTTTCCCCGGCCGCGGACTGGCAGCGTCACATTTCTGCGCGGGCTTGTGTATAGAGTTCGGCTAAGTTGGAATTTACTGTACGCTTACGCGAACGATGGTGCACCTGGTCGCGGCGTGGAGTACGCTTCTGCAGGGATGAAAGAGGGAGACAGATGGCGAGGGTCGTTGGAGAACAAGCGAGCGAAACGGAGACGGAAAATGGGAGCGCGAGCGAGAAACAGAGCGGATCGGGCCGGCGTTGGGGGGTATGTAGGCTAGTCGGTAAAGGCAAACCCGAACAATTTGCCGTAATAATCCGATAACTGATAATATTGGCAATTTGGCCGTGACTAAACGGATCTCGCGGCGTAGCGTTGCGTGCGTTATCTCGATTATTGTTATTGTTCGTACTCAATGACCACCGCAACGCGCGTCATCCGACGGCTACGGCTGACCCTTCTCGGTTCTCCGTTCCTTATCGATAAGAAAAATGAAGGTGTTGTGAACCGTCCATTATATACACTACCCCATGAAATTAAAGGAACACTAAATTATAATAAAAGAATTCCTGTCTCTGCGTATAGAAAAATCTTAATCCTTTACACTCAGAGCTATTTTAACTCGAAAATTAAACATTTCTTCCGATCTAGAATAGTTCCATTGTATATAATTTTTTTATGGATGTGCAATTGATATAATACCTCATACAATACTGAAATGTTTAGTAATTGATTAGGTACCAATATATTGAATAATCTAAACAATATTGTGAATAATGGTACAGCAATTTTTAGTGGTGAGTCTGAGTCGCCCCTCGACTGCTGAGGATTAAAATATTCTGCTTTCGATCAAGCATTTTTAAATGCTATTGTATTATTTTCAATTTATTACAATTACTAATATTTAATTTGCATAAAAATTCAGTCTAATGATCATTTCAACCCCTATTTTAATATTAGGGTATCTGGCTACCTACGTTTGATTTATTTCTAAAAGATTTTCTGTGTTTTTGTTGATAAATAGCAGAATTGTGATAAGGATTGGTCGAGCCTCAATGGAACTACATATTTTTTGTGAGTTTGTTTGATGCAAATTCAACGATGCAAATATACATGTGATGTTTGGCGGTTTTCGAGATATTGCACGCACGTAAAAATATCGCTCCGCGATTTTTTCGTCCACGTTTTTCCACAAACTGTTAAAAATGTATTAAAAACCTGTATTCTAATGTAATCAATTAATCTATTCAACAGTTTGAGATATGCATGAAAAATTTATTCAAGTTCCACAAATAATTAAACATTCATGCAGATGAAAGTTGAATATGATGAAAGAGTCGGGTTTCATAATTAAAATGAATTAAGAGACGCCTACGCATTTTATTAAAACCACGTACGACTGACAATGATAAAAACAATAATTTGAAAAAGCGAGATTGGAGATTATACGGACGGCTAACTTGACTAACGGAGATTAACTTGACGAGAAAATTCGTTTAATTTGTTTATTTAATGTCACATCAGCTTTACAATCATTAGGGTCCACTTTGGGTTACATTCGATTATATAGAGTGTGCATTACTGAAATTGCATGTTCGTGCAATTTAACCTACATTACATACGCGACTTATAGTGCATATAATGTTAACTATATTCAATACAGTTTAATATGCTTAACTGTATTCCAGCGAGTATTCTCATTTTCAGAAAGTACATTTCAGCCTATATATCTAGAATGTTTAGCGTAAATATGAATATTCTTTTGACACAATTCATTATTCGCAATCCTATCGTATATATTTTATTATTTTCCTTATATACAGTCACAATATTTTGTCTTTGTAACATATAAATAATTAGTGTCAGTTTGGAGTACACTATTAGAAATATCCGAGAAATTTCAATTGAAAATACATATGTAGATAGAAAAAATAATGATCTAAATGTCGCGACATCTCGGTGCAAGATAAAACTCAATTTGAAAAAAAAACGAATAAATCAAATTTTCTAAAAAATGGTTCGGAATTGTATGCTGCATAATTCATTCGCTCGCATAACCTCGGAGCCAACACCATTCGCAAGGAAAATTTTCCTGACCAAAGCATACTCTCCCCTCGTTCAATAAATAAATAAGTAACAAAACCAATGGAGTACCTCATTATTCACCATCAAAAGAGAAATTTACCAAATGTCCTACCAACTGTCCGCAACGCGTAAAGCCAGTCTGTCATGAATCGTTAATGCAGTCTGCCACTCCTCTGACCGTTATTCTGACACCGATATCACCGCGGCGGAGCACATTGAAGAATATTTTAACGATCCGATTCGGATCATAAGGGCCGGGCAGTCGGTCGTCTTCACGGGTACCTGGAGGCTCTATTTTAATCCGTTTAATCATCCCCGCGCTTTCCTTCTCTATGCAAAAATCCGTCCTCCGTCCGAGCGTTGTAAGACGATCCCCGACGATCCTCGTCGTTATCCGATGAAATCCGCGGCGGTAATAATTCGCCGAATCACTTAAAATTCGAAATAATCTGGGGTGCATGGACTCGTATCGTTTTAACCCTTCAGGGGCGACGTATCTGTATATAGCACTGACTCTGAGGAATATTTCAAAATTGATTTTTATGCATTAGATTTTGAATATTTTCTCTCTATTAGTATTTTCTAATCTAGTAGACTAGTGTGTCTGACCATTGCGCGTTATTTCTACTTAGCGCGTTTCTACCAGTGTAATATTTTGAATATTCCAACGATAGAACCCATCAGTATGGAAAAAATATAATTATTAATCTCATAAATATTATCAAAAATAATCAATGAACATTTTGGAATGTATTTTTTATTATTATACGCATTGATTAAAGAGTTGTGATAACTGTTAGTCCATCAATGTCACGGAGTGATTTGTCTATGTTTATCATACATTCATCTTCTCATCTGTTATTCGAATATTTATAGCGTATAGTCAAATTGCTTGGAGTACAAAAGGTAACTGCCGGCTCCTGAACCGATGTAAATTTAACTGTGCACTACTGTATTTGAAAATTCGCCAAACCACTTAGAACTATCGAGAGCGTCGAATCCGACATAATCAGAGCCGGGACGGGATCGCTACTCGGAAGAATCTCGATCGCTCGGTACCGCTCCGCTCAGCTCCGCTTAGCTCCGCTCCGATCCGCTTCGGGCCGGGCGTAACGCGCTCTCGAAGTTTCCAGGAAGTGGTTTCGGGGGTGATTGATTTCCCACATCGAATCGTCGACACCGACTTGGGCCACGGTTAGGCGACTGCGGAGAGCGATTCGAGGAGCCGAAGGAGGGTTGAGGGGATCGATGGAGGTGAAAAGGGTAGTCGAGTGTACGGGGACGGGGAAGCGGAACTGAGATTCTGTGGTTCACCCGCGGAAAACCGTTGACTGCGTTGAGAACAACGATTCGATTGATTTATCGCGGTTGACGTTAATTAATTGGAGGCGACGCTCGTGCATCCCGACTTCGTTTCAAGATATTGTGCCGAGCGACGGCGCATCGATGGTATATCGTAATATCGTTGACTGTTCAACTCGATTCCGCCGTTCGTTCCCGGACGTTTCTTCGCTTTAACCATTTGCATCATAAAGACAAATGAAAAGTAATGCACTCATCACTAGTTTTTATTTATCACGTTTAAGAAGAATGTTATATAGTGAAAAGGAACATTATATGTATTTCAATCATTTGAACATGTCTGTTATACAGGGTGAATCACGAATCGTGATCAGTAGAGATTACTCTGTTATTAGCTGTCCGATCGGAAATGTTTTTATCACATATACATGATTTCAAAAAAACTTTCACGTGATTATAGCAAATTTTGTGTAAATAAAATTAAAAAAGCAATTTTTTGCAATTTTTTGCAATTTTCTAAATGTTATGATACGTTTCCGAATTCGTCTTGAAATCCTCTAACAAATAGGCGTAAAAAATTATGGGTATATTTGCAAAAAATTAAAAGTGACCTCGAAAAATCTTAAAAAAAGAGTTGACGCATAATTTGCTATAATCACGTGAAAGCTCTCTTGAAACCATGATATACCTGATAAAAACATTTTCGATCGGATTGCAAATAACAGAGTAATCTCTACTGATCACGATTCGTGATTCACCCTGTATACATTGTTATGTACAAGGTATTATGACCGTAAGGTAGAAAACGATGTTATTTTACTTTTTTCTAGCATTTTATACTGTCTGAAAATATAAAATTTCTAATTTCACGTTTATTTTTTGTTACGGATAAGGTCCCATCTTTTAAGGCAAGGACACCTGCATCAAATCCCGTCTTCTTTCTCTTCGTGTGTACAAAGGTACACACCTTGAATTGATTTCGCGTAACGCATTTAGCTACTGTTCGTCGACGTCCAACACCGTTGAATGCGATTAATACGCTTATACATCGGGGCACCGATGAGAAGCAATGGCCTCATTCTACCCCCCGAGTTTCATTCCCGTAAGAGTCGCGAGGAAGTTATTTATCCTTTTTCGTTATTTTTTTTCGTCTTGTTCGCCTTTCGCGTGTTCGAATCTGATCAGGCGAAATGGAATTATCGGGACTCGGATATATCGGGTCCAGCTTAACTCGCGTAACCGGTTCACTCGTCGTTTTGTTCATTGGAAATAATTTGAAACCGATATTCGAATGTTTGGAACGCCTCTCGGCTTTTGAATGCGCGGAACAGGAGCTCTGTTTCTTTGTTTCTTACTTTTTTCAACTTGTGGCAGAATCCTTGTGAGGTTACACAATTCGGATGGTAGATTGTGCTCGTTTTATCGATTGGAGCTTTGGATTCGCCCTGTGAATGAGTTTGTTAAGTCTGAAAATTGAAACAAATATATAGATGTAATAATTTATAACATGGAAGACGTATGTCTTTGAGAGATTTTTTAGGTAAACTCTTGGTCGGGTGTGTACGTTACGTCTTCTCGATGTATGACAGTTTTATGAAGCAAAATGATGAATATGAAAAAATATTTATGTGAAATGGATGGTTGGAATATATGCATTATCTTATACACATATCTATCATCGGAGAAATGAATTTTTAAGTCTCGAGAAATAATTGCGTCACCTAAATATTGGTGATATAAATCAATGTGTTAAAGTTATTAATTTCTCTCATTATTAAATTCTTAAACTCACAAAGAACTAACCACTCAAATAAGAAGTATAGAAACCATGTTCTTTTATCAAGCTTCGTTCCCAGGACATTAGATTTCCAGTATTTTTTCTCTGTTTATATTTCCGAACGTTGTTAACTAGTGCGTCTGACTATTGCGCGTTATTTCTACTTAATGCATCATCTCTACTTCTAGAGTCTTTTAACGATATAAGTCAAACTGCATGCAACAAAATATAATCATTAATATCATGAATATTATTAGAAGTAACTAGTGAACACTTAACATATATTTTTTATTATTCTACACATTAACATTAACGTTCACTTCGCCCGACGATCCACGGCCTACCCCAGCTGTCGAGCATACATATGTTCTCGGAACGAGTTTCGACATTTCCCAGAAAACAATTTTCTCGGTTGCCTTTTGCACAAATCGTTAAAGTCACTCCCGTCAGCCGACCAATTACAAAACGCCGTGCCCTCGAAAATAAGTGTAATCATTTGTCATATCAGCGAGCACATCAGCATACGCGTCGTCCGTAGAACCCTCGTCGGCATTCGACTGGCAGTAATAACTGGATCCACCGTCGCGTCGGGACATGAAGAAACACAAAACTCGACTAGCGGCGAGCGTGTTAATACTTTAATCGATTAGAGTGCTCGGGACTTTGGCCGGTCGCCGAGTATCGTAACTTACGTATCCCCTGAACACACACCCGCACTAACAGAGACCGGTCAGCGTCAGGCAAAGGTCCCTTTGGCTGGTCATACGCGAAAGAAAGGTTAAAAAGACACTTAGCATTTTTTCCCCGGTATCTATTTCACCTGCAGAGTACAGGAGTAGCGCGAGTGACAGGCATAAAGTAGAAGGAAGAGAGTCTCGTCGGCTGATTCACCTGGCGCAGGCGCACACCCTCTCCGCCATCCCTCCCCTGGTGGTCTGTTTATGCCCTCTTTACCCCGTGCTACCCTCGACCACCTCATGGGAAACCGAACGAGATGGCGGATCGGGTTGGACGAAGAGGACGAACAGGCGAGTTTCGGGTTCGGGGTCGGCCGACGCGACAGTCGAACCGTGCTTCAGTCGGCCGGCGAACTCGCGTGCCGAGCCTTCGTCTCCGGAGACGTGTCTCGTCGTCGTCTTCGTCGTCGTCGTCGTCGGTGTGGACCCGGTACCGCGTCGTGACGCGATGCGAACCGACCCTCGACCCGCCGTTCGCCGGTCACCGTGACCGCGGAATGTCTCGCAAAACTCCTTCCGACTGCCATCAAGAATACGTTCCTTCGTCAACGACTCTGCCAGAGTGACATCCGTTCCCGGATCGTCTCCGAACGGTGTGCATCCCCTAAGCATGCCAGACAGCAACCTCCGAACAATGAAGAGCTCCACGCTGGATTTATAAAAGTGCGCAGTGTTGTGGCGATCTAGAGAGTGTTAGATGTGTAGTGCGTAGAGCTTAGCCGACGACGAAACCCTCGAAATCGTTAGAACGTGTCCAGTGGTTCTGCCCAAGAGGAACAGGATTCTCCATTAGCTCGGTCTCCCCTCGATTTCCGAGCAACCGACCAAACTTTTTTCCGCGATTCTGTCATCCATTAGAGTCCATTAGCGCGCCGGCCGTCACGCCGGAAGTCGGAGGAGTCGTTTACCCCTGGTGCGCGCGTGTCGCCATAAACGCCAACTGTCGTTCGGTTCGGATGCGTCGTCTCTCTGTTCGGGACACAGAACGTCGCGTAGTGTCCCGCGAAGTCTTGATGAGCGAGATGGGTCGACAGGGGAAAAACTGGTGACAGGTATAACGTGTCGTTCCGGGCGCAAAATATCGCTTTCGATCGCGATCGAACCTCGGAAGGAGAACGCGCGTTGTGTCGCGATCGAACGGAAGAAAGGGTAGAAGCAACGGCGACGTATACGTGGAAACGCGAGAGAACTCTCTGCTGGTGGTCGCGTTTTCGACGACGCGACGCCGCGATCCTCCGAGCGTGAAGTGCCGTGGAAACCCGCCGGTGGAGAGGGAAGATTACAAAAGGAGAGGGACAACGGGTGTTAATTAAAGAGCAGAAGCGACCGGAGGGAAACGAACAGCCAGCCGCCTGACAGGTAAATATTTACCGACACCGTGGTGGCACGGTAAAATCGCAATTTCATGGCGCGCGTTTTTCTTTCTCTCCTCTCTCGGCCGGCCGAACGAGGACACACCGGGAAAACGAGACCAGGTCGGACTCGGCTGACGGCTGCAACGTGGAACGGTTTTGTTTTTGTCCCGGTGCGGCGCGGTGCAACGATCGAATTCCAACGACACGAGTCCGTCTTTCTGGACGTGCTCGGGTCGCGACATCGACTCGTAAACCGAGGAAAAACCGTCGTTCCGCAGGATTTTACGCGAGTCGTTTGCCGAGAATGCTACCCGCGGTTAGGGAGGGGATCGCGCACGAATTCTCGACGATGTAGGTTCGACGGGGTACACCCGGTGATCGTTTCCTTTCGCGCGAAATTGGATTTTCGACCTGTCGCAGTCATCCTTTCGTTCCATTGCCTCGGAAAGACGGGCCCCCTGCCGTTTATTCCTGTCTTTCGCCCTTTGAGTCTTAGACGTCTCCAGGCCCCCCAGACCTTAAACATCTGAATCAAGGAGCCAACGCGTCTCTCATCCGCGTTTCCCACGTCGAACCGAACATTCGATCTGCCCGACCGATTTCTTTGATATGCAGCCACGTAGAAGCCCGGAACCGATTTTTCGCTGGATCCTCCAGCGATCTTCCGCGTACCCGACATGGGGCAATAAGCTCGAAATAGGATTCGACATGCGAACATGTGACGACGCGATGCCACGCCGTTTTACGCCCCACTGAATTAGAATCGCGGGAACTCACGTAACCGGACGTGTCGCACAATCAGTCTGCCAGTCATTGGAATTCTTGTAGGTGTAGGCAAAGTAATAGGCTCCGCAAAAACGCTGGATTTTCCTTGCATAGTGAGGCTAGTTCACTGCTGAACTATCGTGAAATGTTGACTGTATGTATAAATAACGAAGGTGTGGCAAGCCAGTGTGAAATATAAGGGTTAGCGCGGAGCCCAGCCGCGGTTGTTAAGTTTGTTAGCTTAAATCATGTGTTGAGAATTTCACGGTTGAGGAATTGTAGGATGGAATTACTCTTCGCAGATTATACGTTGCAACATTTCGGGGACTGTAACGGATTAAAATACAGTGTCTGCAGGTTTTGTAATGACGTGCGGAGTGCCGCGGTGGTAATGGGATTGCAACCGAGAAAGCGGTCGATCGCTGTGTGGGGAAAAAATAAATTGCAAAACTGGAATTCCCTTTACATTTTTCAAGAAAATATTCTACATTGTTTCGAAGTCCTAAAGGAACGAGGCGTTCATGCCTAACACGATTCCCAGCACCTAATAGTAAGTCCGATCGTTTTCGACCCCTCCTAATCTCGTGGATAAATCACCCTAATTGCGATGTTTCCCTTGAAATCAGCGCGAGGACTGTTTTAACGTCCCTCTCGAAATAACCCTTTCGGTCTGATGCAAATAAATCCCCGAAATTGTTCGTATATCTGGTGATGAATCGGGGATTAAAGCACGTTCCGTCGACTTTTCCATTTGTCGTTGTTTTACACAGAACGATTTGACGCCGCGTTAATACGGCTCGGTGACATATTTTACGGCTGCGCAATTGACTGACGGGATAACATTCGGCTGCCGGTCACGAACGTAATAGACGTGATCAGAGTTTTACGGCGAGTTGTGATAACCGGCAAACCTTTCGTGCAGAACAACTTGATTCGCAATAAAAGCAGGGGTCATGGCCGGTTTTTCGATGGTCTCGATAATACTGCGGACGGCTGCCGTTCTACGGATTTGTAGACACCAGCGATTTACAGGGATCTGTTCGAATCGCTGCGATTTGCTCGATCAATGGCATTAAATTACGCGTTACATCTTATCCTCTAACCTCCTCGAGGATACTGGCACATACAGTGTCCACCCGCAGTGTTAGCTCGCATTAATATTTGGACACTCTTAGAAAGACGATAACTTTTTAAATATTGGAACATGCGACTTGGATTTTTTTTGAGAAGATAGAACAATGAATGGGCCACATCACGTGAAGATGAAATTTTGAAGAAATTGCAATTGGTCGGAATTACAAAGAAAATACTAAAATTTGTTATCTACTTCTCAAAAAGAATCCAAGTCGCATGTTCTGATAAAGTTATCGTAAAAAAATGTCCGTATATTAACGCGGGCCACGTACACGTTTAATTTCAGCGCTTTGCAGTCGGAGCTATTTTAACTCGAAAATTAAACATTTCTTCCGATTCCATTGCATATGATTCATGCAATACTTAAATGTGTAGTAATTGATTAGATACCAACATATTTGATAATATAAACAATATTGTGAACAATTGTACAGCATTTTTTAGTGGCGACTCTGAGTTTCATGAGCAACGTTCTATTCTTGTTTTCTCCATACGATTTGTGGTGCTAAACAAGCTTTCAGATTAATTATATTGAGCATAATATAAATGCATTCGGATTTGTTCAGTATCCTTTCTATTTATTAATAAAGTACAGAATAGTAAATTATATTTGCAAAGCTTGTTGTCTTCAAATACGTACGATGCATTAAGTTTTTATGCTGTATTCTTGTGATCCGTATATAGGACACGGTATTCAGAATGTGTTTAATAATCAGATCTCGCTTTATAAATTTTAAAACTGTGTCAGAGTCAGCACAATGCATAGACAACGTCCCTGAAAGGTTAAGTCATATGAATGGACATTATATTTTTCAACGTATTCACAGTTATTTTCATTTTTGTCCGGTTCAACCAACACCTACTTTAATTCTACAGACTATACCTTAGTGTAAAGAAATTAAATCGTCGAAACAGAAGCAACAATTCCGTTTAATTCGCATTCGCCTGAATAGCTCGATAAATATTTTCCGTGTAATCGTTCGTTCCAGCAGTCGTATATTCGTCTGGGATCTCGACAGAAGAGCGGCAGATTAGCTGGGCGCGCAGCTTACGTAGTCGCAGTTTTCGGTTTTAAGTAGACTAAATGTATGACTCGCCGGGGCGCGATCGATAATAACCAGCGCACGTGGTTGAGTACCCGACGAAAGGTTAGGATTTGAGCTATCTCGCGGTAATTCCGCGAACATTACCGGTCTTAATCGCGCGAAAGTTTACCCGGAAGCACGGGTGTATCTGCTTAAGTTCCCGCGGTATCGGGGAAATCAATTGGCACGCCACGTCGTTGCAACCGATGACGCTCGAGATAAAATCCTGATTGGACGGGAAACTTCGAACCGCGGCCGTAACGAGGCTCATCGTGAATCACTCTAGCTATCGTTGCACCGATCATGCGAGTCTTCGACTACCCTCAGCCAGCGTAACCGGAGACCCGACACGGGAGTCTCGTCGAAAGTTCGTCGCTAAGCGCGTCGACGTGTCCGTGCCTTTGAAATCGATTTACGCTACGTAGAACGACGACGGGCTAATTAAACGGAACGGAGATATCGGTAATTAAACGGTCCGCATTGTTAAAGACAACAAAATGAATCTCGGGAAACGATATCCTGTTATTCTCGCTCCAATTCCGTTAACCGGCCGTTGTTGTTTGTGGTCTTGTGAGTGGATTCTTCCTTCCTTCACTTTGCTTTTATACTTTTGTGTTCGGAGAATAATTATTACTGTTTACTTTACGGATTTTAAGACTAACCATGAAACCACTGGTTTCACATTTTTTATTTTGTAATTATTGAAATTAAGAAGATGCTTCCATTAAAAACTATTTCACGAATTCAGGCACACATTGTTAGAAAAATTGTGAGAAATATATATAAATACAATCTTGTCATTTTTATAGAACAACGTATACTAGTCGTATTTTATGCTCGGAATGTTAAATATTCATGATAAGTTGAATTATTAAGAAAAGAAATAAATTTCTATTTACTTGTTGTTCCTTGAAAATAACGAAGACAATTTTCATATTTTTAATTAATCAGTGTTTAATAAGATTTTCAGATAAAATGTAGAGGGGGATCATTATACTCTAATTTAGTTTAATTATATATTTAACTCTTCGATGTAATCGATGCACTGCTTTATATTACCGGACGACAGTTGTGTTGAGGATTATAAACTGAATTTAATGGGCATGAATTCCGATAGAGATTAAATATTATTTAGTACGTAATAAATACGTAATGAAGTATTATGTAATACTATGTAGTTTATTATGAATGTTCAATGTTCCGAGATCGCTTACGGTAGAAGCGGAATTCTGTTTTTTTCCATCAAATTATTGATAATAAATATCGGCCGTTGTTGTGAAGGGTAAAAATAAATATTAATGACAATTATCTGTCATTGAATGTCACATATTCATTGATAAGTGTTTATTATTATCATGCAAAATAATATCTGCTCCGATCTTGTCGTAGATTGGAAACTTGAATATTTGATTCGACAGACTCGCCTCAGTATAATTCACTTCATACCTCGACATCTAGATCGTCCGTAATCGTGTCGGTAGTGAAATCGTTACCATTCGTTAATACGACGATTTCTCGATGATAAAGGATAAACGAGGACCGAATGAAGTACTCGATTGTAATCGGAAATGATAACCTGGCAGTTAACGAGGTCGAAGGGGAATGTAGCCGCGACAGATCAGACGCGACCAGTAGTTACATCAACGACTCGACAGGTCGGCTCTCTCCTTGGCTCGACAGGTAATTAATTACGCCGGGTCGTAAAAGTTTTCTCCGTGATTAGCATCGGGGATACTTCTTTCTCTCGTGAAGATCCGACGATCCTTTGTCGCTCGAAACGATTTCTTTCATGGAAATCCTACTGGCAAAGAAGTGAAATAATTTTTTTTACATAATCATTATTCTTTGTTACGAGGGTACTGCGCTGAATTGCACGAAATGTTATCTCGTCTACTGTCGGATAACATAGTTGCGAAGAGGGCAGCAATTCCATGGAAATTTCAGATGTTCGACAGAGAAACGCAAGAATATTTTAAGGATGTTTATTCATCTTTATGTTTGCTTAGAAAATGTGGACGACCTAAAATAGATAACGTTATCACTAGATTGCAGATCTTTATGCAAAATACAAAAATTACAATAAATAAGAGTTGCATAGAAAATTTCCTTAACAAAAAAAACAGATTGAAAATAAGATGACAATCTCTTTAAAGTGTTCTAATGTTTTTAATTATTCTTATTTCACCTACTCACTTTTCACCGTAGTCTTGAAGTAAATAAAATATTGAAGCGAATAAAAATTTTTTTATAATTACTGTGACTGAAATAACTGAAAAGTTATTTTTGAATGTTACTATTTTGAAAACAGTGCGTGTATGTGTGTTCTACTTCAGCCCCATTCCCACGGAATGAATAAGCAAGAAGAATCGTGATTTCCTAATTTTCACTGAAAGTTAAACCAAACCGTGATTCTTTTACGAAGCATTTCACTTTGCGAATAATACCACAACAAGTTTCTTGAAGCATCAAAGAAGTTCTCTAAGCGTGCAGAAAATCCGCATCCGCGTCTATTTATAGCCGTTAATAAACATCAAAAGTAACTTTCATGTTAACCCACTTTCCAGTATCAACTTCTGAAAAGAATTTCGCGCGTCACGAACTCAACGAAAGTAAAGCAAACCTTTACATAATTTCTCGTTCGTGCATAATTCAGTAGTTAAGTTCTCTCTCAATAACAATCATCTGAAAAGATAAATGATTGGAGAAGCTTCGATATCCGATGAAGGAAGTATTCGAGTGTGCCGTTTAACAGTATGGATGTTCAATCACGGGAAAAAGAAAGCACGAAAGATTGAGCGAAGTTATAAAATCAACATTAAAAAGAGGTTAATGGGTGGGAGGACTGCTCGGTAACAATTAAGGGGAAGTACGATTGACTGAGTCGTTTCGAGTGCTAAAGTGAGTGGAAATTGTAGATTCGGCAAGATCCGGCCAGGCGGTCGTACCTCCGGATAATTAAAACTCGTTCATTTTTCACTTCATCCGAGGGAAATCTTATTTTCTCTCTTAAATTAATAATCGATACGTCACGGTCCGCGGGCTTCCGTCGGAATTAACATAATTGGGCGTAGGAGAGAGAGCCGGGGGTGGGGGGTGGGGTGGAGCCGCTTTCGAATTCTTATTACGCTCCTCGAGTTTTCGTTAGACCGCTTCCATGCCGTTCGCCGCGTTATCCCTTTAATTAGGAGGCTGCTCACTTTTCCGTGTTCCTCGGTTCTTTCGGGACGTTCAGCGTTGCGACGTCGCGCTGATTCTGTTTACGGGAGGAAAGTTCTACGCGGCGTGCGCTCCGCTCCCCGGAATTATTCAGCCCAAGAAACAGAAGTTGCGGTAGTTATCCGCGGCACTCGTTAACAACAGCTTGTAAGTTCGAACAATTATTCAGCGGAGTAATTGGACCGCCCGAAATCTGCAGGTCACGTAGTTCGCTTTGACTTGCCGCCCAGGGAATAATTTTGCTGCACCGTCCCTTCACGTTTCTAATGAATTTCGCGACAGAACCTTTCGTTTCTTCGAATACTCTGTATCTTGTCTTTCAACGCTGACAGACGGTCGTCGCTTTGGGAAACTTCAACATGAAACCTCCCGAGCAGGAAGAGCGACTGACGTGTGCAGCACTGCAAAAATGACATGATTGAATTTATTTAAATTTTTATAATAAGTTCAAGTTTACTATATGGATTACTTTTTTAATGTTCATATATAATGTTATTGGATAGTGTGTTCATTTCTTGACTGGTTTTTGCAAAGGAACTTCAACTTCCGGATTAACAATTTTTATTTCCCAGTGATAACAATTGTTCTAATTTAAAAAAAGTAATATTTCCATTTGAGGATGCCGATGGCCATCAATTTATTTCTCGTTAAAGCCTTTGCTCTTATTTATTTCAGTCGACTAACTCAATTCGTACGACATTTATTTCGCAGATTGAAATTATTACACAAAACCATTCAGGCAGTGCAAACGTTAATAGATCTATAATGAATTAATACAAGGTACAGGGTGGAAAGAAATGTTTGGATTCTCCGGATCGATGAGAGTCTGTAAAAAAAGTTGCTGCAGAATTGTCCTTGAATTTCAATGTCTAACTTTTTTTTTACTGCATTCTATTCAACGCAAGGAGCGTTTGAAGACAACGTTTTTGTTGTCTTCTCATCTATCGAGACATTACTGTATTTCTTAGTTTGACGATCTTTTCATTTCGCTGAAAATGTCCCTCGACCTTCATCGTTCTTTGCGCCCGTTGTTCCCCGGCGAGCACAGTTAAAGCGGTCGAAACGGGTATCGATGGTGCCCGCGTTGTTAATTCCAGTGTAACTCCCTGTAGCAGTGTTCCCTTTACGAAACACAATACGTCCGTGCGCCGGAGGTACCTAGCTCAGACCAGCTGTGAAACGCGATTCAAGATGCATTCAAGGTAAATGCCTGCTTCCAGTTGTTCCCCTCCCCTCCTCTCCCACGTGGCCTCTGGCGTCGACTCCTTCACGAAAAGGAGGGGAACCGCAGCCTCAGCTATCAGAGGAATCCGTGCACTTTCAATTAAAGTGAGGCAGCTCGACTGCATTAAGGACGCTCGAGGCTCTACGGCGTTATGGCTTCAATTAAGGGTTAGAGAATGTGAGGGGGTCGACGGGGAGACAGAGGGGAGCGGGTGGCAAGGTTTCAGAGTATCAGGTGGGTGGTTCGGAAAGGTGGGCGATGACACAATCGGTCGCCAGACTCTCTCGCTCGCATTTATGTTGAGGCTCGAGAAGAGAATCGAGCATGGGCCGACCGCGTTCGGAACAGCGATGAGATGCGCGCGATCACAAGATTTTCCCCATGAACTAAAAGCCCGACAAAGTTTCATTTAAAAAGCTAATTAACTTATCCAATTACCGTCTCAGCCTGGAGGCTCGGCGCCGCGTCGCGTCTCGTCGCAGGAGCAAAAGATAGAGGATCCCAGGGCCGAGGCAGCAGCCGAGTTCCATCCGCGGAATGCCATGGCATTTCTCGCGAACCCCTGCAAAACCAGCTACCCTGGGGAGAAGAGCCTAGGGCGAGCAGAGGAGGGGAGAGACTCTGAAAGAACGTGGGGATTACGGGAAGAAAGAGCAAGGGAATCAATTTAGTCGCGACCAGCCGATCTTTTATGAGAAAGTGCACGGATTACGCCGCGCAAGAAATACAAATCGTCTCGGGGTAACGGCGTGCTGATCTCCTTGATTAATGATTCCCTCTTGGCCGCTGCCGCGCGCCGTCGTCGTCGTCGTCGTCGTAGCTGTGTGCAATGCGCTACGTAGCTATCTTTGCTGCACGCGCGCATGCATGATACCGATGCACCGAGGAATCGCGTCTCTCTGCCTTGTCGCATCGCCGGATCGCGAGGTGAACGACAGATATTTTATTCACGAGACACGATCCTGTGGATCTCCTTACCGAAGCGGCGCGCAACCCGCTGCAGGGGGAGGCCGGTCATTCGAAATATACGGAGTGTCTTTCTTCGATGCGTCGCGTGCATTCCGATGCAGATTTAATATTTAAGGCTGATAGATAAAGGATGCTCGTGTAAACGCAAGCTCTGTGTTTGATCTCTCTTACGACCTCGACGAGTCCTCCAGAGAGCTAGACGCGATTCGCTGATCGTTCTGTACTGAATGTCCCGCGTACAATCGATTGGGAAGTAATTCTACACGCGAAAGTGAGCCGAAAAGAAAGAACAAAATTTTTCCATTTGATGTTCTGTTTTCGAGTACATCGAGTTTGAAAATTCAGCGAATACCGATTTTACTTTTTGCGTACATAGTGCAAATAGTAAACAGTAGAAAAAGATGAAAGAGAAAAAATTATTAGGAACAAGAAATTAGTGAAGTAGAATAGAATTTTCAATTTTTGATACTAGCTTGCATAAATTAATGCAGCCTAATGGTACTACTTCAAATAATTTTTTTAATTCGTATATGTAACTGTTTTTCAATCTTTATTCTGGCAAAAAAGTGTATATAAATAAATCGTTTTGAATAACGAAAATGTTGGAAAGTAAAATTCAGGTTATAAAATATATGTTAGCTGAATAAATACATATCCAAGTTGTTCAAATAAATTAATTGTTCGACGCTTCCATATTGGGATTTTTGAGAAGTAAATATGGTTTATTTATTGTTTCATATTCCGTAAAGGTGTATCAAAATTGAAATCTCATTTTTTTTCGTACTTAATACAAGCTGTTTTTGTATATACACTTTGTGTAAACAAAAATTGCATTTTGGTTTCTTCATTATTGGATGCAGGGAATACAAGATGAGGTAGTATTCAATTTCAATTAACTTTAAGTTGTTTTTCGGAGGTTTTTATAATATACGAACATATTGAACGTCATTCAATGAAAATCATTTTGATCTTTCGGTTGGTTACACGTACATAGTTTCATAGAGAAACAATTATTACATTACAGTGAAGTTGCTATCTAAGTCGATTCTCGGTTCTGTGCTGTGACTAGACTGCGGATCTTTATACAAAATAAAAGTTGTCTGCATTGATTGCAAGAAATAGAAACCAAATTGAATGTTATTTCTTCCCTTATATAATGATTTCAATAGAGGAGAAATCATATGTTGACATCTTCAATTTTTAAAATAAATATTTCAACAATTTTGAATTTCATCTACTCAATTTTACTATAAAAGCATAAAGATCCGCAGTCTAGCTGTGATATAGATAGTGAGGGGATACTATTCTTTTTGAAGGCGCAACAAAAAATAATTAACAAAATTGATTTATGTCTTGATATAAGCTACCGTTTGGCACAGAAAAGATACAGAAGTCGACCCCAAACGGGATGAATTTTTGGGTCACTCTGAATCCATCGAAATGATGACCTCTAGGCGGCCCACCCAATATGGTGATGCGCAGTGGTGTGAATCGACGTACAGACAGACCTGTCTGGATTTGCAGGTCGTATATCCGCGTGTGAGAAAATATCGTGTTTACTATGCCTGATCAAATAGAGAGGGAGAGGCAGAGGAAGAGAGAGAAAGCTAGCATTCGCGTTCGTGTATCGGCGTTACCAGCCGCGCGCCTCTTCTTTCTCTGTTCCTCGATTCTTTCGTGCAAATGCGGCCGCATCGGCCGCGGCCGGGTCTGTGTTTCGCATCACGCGAAGAACGCTTGACAGACGAGGATTCGATTCTCCGGGCAACGTTCGATTTGTTCATGCGCGACGGATATACTTCGGCTACTTTCCCCATTGTGTTCGGAGCAAACAGACGGAACTCGAGTGTCGGTCGGTGCGGGATTTCCCGTGGACCGAGCTTTTTTGTGGTGGCGCGCGAACCCGCGCCAATTCGATTCGTAAAATTGAAAATGTTTTTGTTAATCAGCTTCAGCAACTTGTTGTTTCGTTTATGTTCGATGGCTGCGAATGGAAACGTTCTGCCAAAAAAGACACTACTAAAAGTTTCGAATTCTCGTCCCCAGCTAAATTGTTGCATAGGATTAGCGCCTGTCGAGTTTAACTATACGACCAATGCCCGTAATTGATAATTACTACGCTTCACGAGGTTCAACTGAGTTGGTACTGTTAAAAACATTCAGAAAATACATCTCAGAAAAGAATCTCCATCGAGGAAAATATCTGTCATTATTAGACTGCGGATACGCGTTTATGCAATTTCCAATTTTTGTTGGAAAATTTTAAGGAGTTAAATGGAATCTTATTTTCAGTAGTAGTGTCTTTGTAGATCTGAATAAAAATAAAATAAATAAAAACCATGCCAACTTCTATAGAATTTTCAACATTCCAGCATCTTTCAAAAATTTTAGTAATCTATAGTAATTCCTAAGTCCAAAATAAATCCACAAAAATCCAACTTCGAATCAATCTACAATGTACCCTAAACAATCCTTTGAAAGTTTCTCTACAAAACAGTTGTGCTTCGCCAAGAAATCCGGGAAATTTCCCAATGGAAAAATATCTAAAGCAACGTTCGATCTCCCGCGGATAGAACGCTCTCGCTGCGAAAACATCAAACCGTGCCAATCTCCCTTCGACAAATGCTAACAAACCGAACAACATAACCAAAACGGATCGGCCGTGCGCCCTCGCGGCACACACACACAAAACAAAAATCGTCCGTCAAGTGGTTAAGCATTTTCGAGCGGCGTAGCGCGTGTGTGGATCTTCCTCGAATTCATTGGACATTCTGGCAATCCAGTTGTTCGGGAAATAATCCCGGAAAGCCTGGAGGGGAGGGGATTTGGTCTGAAACGAGGAATCATTAAAACCAGTCGATAAAATCCATCCGGATGGCCCTCGAGGAATGGCAGATTCGACATCGTATCGGAACGAAAAGAATGTTTTCCATGCAACACGTGCACGCGGATGATGCACAAACACGTGTGCGCGTGTCGCCGTCGGGAATATTAACCTCTCTGCCATCGTGAGGGCAAGGCTTTGGCATCGCGACCCAGCATTCTGGCCCAGCTCGTGCCGATATTTCGTGGAGTACATACCGGACGCGAACGAGCGTCGCATACGCCGCTCACATTCTCCTCCTGCACCTCGATATGCGCCACGGTTATGCAAAGCCTCCGATCGGGCCGAGTGACCGCGAGATTTTTTAACCGCGAACGGACAGCCCGGCCGCGAAACCGCGCAAAAATTTCTCGAGTATCAATGCCTCGGCACGCGGCTACCCCATCATTCGCGATCTACGCGGCGCTTCCCGGTTCAGCGAATGCCACGCCGAATTTTCGGCCGATACTCTTACAGGACTAAATGATAGGACATTCGATATACTGGGTGATACTAAGGGACTCTCTTAAAGGTTGAGACACGTTATGTTTTTTAGCTATAAAATTAATTAATTAGCTACCGTTGGAAAGGTATAGTTGTCAGCTACATTTTCGCTGCAGAAAGTATGATGATTGTGTTAACAGAAAAAACTACAGACAAAATATTTTGTTCACATTTAATTCAACTATTTCTGAACATCAAAGTTTTTCTTACGTTAAAATTCTACGTCATCTTTGGCCACTTTTTGGAAGCTCCTGGTGCATCCTCCAGCTTCTTCGTCCTTTAGATTTTCCACGGTAACCCTCTTCTTGTCTTCTGTCTACGCGTCTCCGTGGCCTCGCTCGCGTAAGATCCGCTTTGACGGCGCACTCTTTGAGCCGCTTCGACCGAGAGAGGAAACGGTTTGCCTTTCTGCGAGACCGGGGCTAAGGAGCAGCACTTTTCAACGAGACATTTTATTTATTAACGGACATTTTCATCTTGAAGCTCGCATTGTTACCGACTCGTATTTGCTGCCACCCGGCGTGCTGTAATGAGCTGACTGCAGATGTTTATGCAGATATAGATTCTCACGGGCTAATTTTCAGAAATTCGAGCTGAAACTCTTTAGCTGTGTACTCTGCTCCGTGAAGTTGGAAGCCTTGTTAAGGGTTCTTCAATATTTCATGCTAACGCGTATTCGAATAAAGAACATGCTGTATGAGCCGGAAGCATAAGCGAAACGAGCAATCTTGCGTAGAAAATTTTTAAGTAAGAAATAATATTACTCGCGTTTCTTACTTTAGATAAAGGGAAATAAGTATTGGAGATAGTTTCCCCGCTTCTTTTTGAAAATGTGATTTAATATTAAAAAACTTATACAATTAACATATATTACATTTAACTTAAATAATACAATTAACAATATACATATAAAATAATATTTGCATATCGAAATATTTATTTACATAAACATCCGCAGTCTGCTGATCACGCTTCGTAACTCATCCTGTAGAATGAGCATGGTGTCAGATCTCCTGAAGATCTGTAATGTTACAACGTCTTGGGAGGAGGTCGTAATGTAATTCTCGTATTGTCGAAGCCCCTTGATTAGTCGCGATACTTCTTTCGTTTCTGGTCTCCTTCCAGGACATTTGAATCTCGTTTCCTGACGATTTAAGAAATTTCGCTGGACCCGGAGACAAATTTATGCCGTCGAGGGTAATGCCGTCTGAAATGGCCAGGAGATCGCGCATAATTCACCGGTGTCACCGAGAAGTACCCTCCTTGAGCTACGATCGCTTTATTATCTCGCGATTACGGGCACCGGTCCATTTGCATTAATTATCTTTGCCGGCCGCGAAATAGAGTCGCGTTCGGCTGGCTCTGCCAGTGACGTACTTAAGCAACTGGTAAAGGATATAATAAATGTACCGGTCAGCGCTGTCGATCCACGTAACCTACCATTATACAGTGTGTTCGAGGAAGACTGGTGCCGGATTTATGGGGACCATTGAAAGTATCGAGACAGTCGAGTGCCCTTATATCAAAACCTTGTTAATGAACGACTTTTTAAGTCTGTCCATAAAATAAATCATTCAATAATATTATTAGAGAATTTATCACTGTACGTTTACAAGAAAATCTTTATATCGAAATCTTTTTCATCAACGATCTTTTAAATCTTTCCATGAAATAAAATGTCTCGGTCAGAAATGGCTAGTAATGATAATATTTGTCACATCTCGGCGTTTTTACATTATCTTTAGCGAAATAAATTCTGTCCGTTGACAAACTGAATCGTTTTCCTATTTCAACCCTTTACAATCGATATTTACCTTGAATAATCCTTCTCAGGGGACACAAAAATAATGCTGGTAAATTTAATAAAACGTGTGTCTGTAGAATATCTTCCCAAATCCAATGTTATTAAATGATTTCGAACGCTACATAATTTTATATATTATTTGAACCATCGCTCACAGCTTTGCGAATAAAAGTGTTTGAATAATTAAGAAGTGATCTGCGAAACGTCTCGGCGATCAAAGGATTAATGTTTCCAAACTAATTTTGCCGGTATCGAATACGGATAAAGCCGCGCACTCTATTCATGATCACGCGAATCGTATAAAATATTGTTTCGGTTGAAGTAGGGTAGGTGCGCAGGACAGCGAATGAGATGGACGGTTTTACTAAGCTCGCCGTGAGCTTTCGGTTCATGGGTCATTGGTAGGTTGGGAATAGCCAGCCGGTAAAAGGTATTGTCGTTGAAACGACCACGTTGGTCACTGGGGAGGCTCTTTTATATCCCGACGGGAAGACACGGACTTTCGTGGAAAGGACGATCGAGCCATACTGCAAACTCTCGTCTTATAGTAGAACCAATCTTCGGCCGTCTCACGGACAGCCGACGTTCGAGCGGTGAAGAAGGGAGAAACGGAGACAGGTCGAGGGATGGTAGAGGGATGAAGTGAGCCGGAGAGAAGGGAAAGAGATTACCTCGCGTAAAATCGGGACGGGCGACTTTTCGACGTTCGCGGGCCGGCCGTCGTGTCGACAAGTTTCTTCCCCTTCTTTTCATCGTTGGTAATTCCCTCCACCGAGCCATCGAATAAGCTACTGCACCTGACAGACAAAGAGCCTCTGTAACGGAGTTTCGTCCGTGAACGACCAACACGTTCTCCCGCAAATGGGACAAACGGTTCAGTCCACGCGGATCCAGTCAGGGATCGATTGGGAACGCTCATCTTCCAAAAAACAATTTAATTCGATCACGATACTTTTGTACATGGTATGTTCAGAAAGTTCGCGGAAATTATTGATAGAAATTATTTTGTTATTTCTGCATAAAAATGTACATCTTCATCTTCAAAGTACTCCTTGTACACTTAAGGAGAGTATTATAAACTTATGTATTCGTATTTACAAAAACTAGAATAGGCAGGTCATAGTCAGACACTCGAACAAAATATTAGGTTATCCCAAAAGTTTCTTTCGGAATGTGTTGCTTTAATGTTGCTAAATAAATACAAAATAGAATTTTATTTCGGTTTAAAGGAAATTATTAACATAGATTTACATTAGAATCTGTCCAGAATCTTCATCACGAGTCAGACACGATATCGTAAGGCGAGAGGTTAATTGTCTTCTTAGGTTATTGTGTGTAAACAGTAAACAAAAAGGAACGAAAGACCAAAACGATTTTCGAAATAATCTATTAACGCTGTTACGATTGAATGATGTTCAATACGTGTCGATTAACTGAAACTACCTTCGGGTGGTATTATCATCGTAACACCCCGTGTATTTTATATGTATTATATTTCTCATATACGTTGGGAATGAAACCAATCAAATATGTATAAAATGATTACTAAAGTGCTGATCCACATATACCATAGTCGCGTATTACAAAAGCCATTGAAAAGCAATGTGAAATTAATTGAAATTTAATATTATATTCTCATCTTATTTTTCATTCACACTGTTAATGAAGGAATCAAAATTGTAATTTTTGATTCCACAAAATGTATAGAAACAATTTTTCTGAATTTATCTCCAATTCAACTTACAACTGTGTTAATAACAATTCAAGCATGTATCAGGAAGACTTGTTGGAATGATACAATAGATTAGTAATGATATTTGGTCCCCTCAGGGTTTCAAATCCATTTACCATTCTCCCCCTCTTCCACTCTCACTATCGCCTAATTTCAGCGGGACCTACTTTTTATTACGGTGGGTTCCGAACCACCTATTTGCCAATACGCAGGGCGCATACCCAGGGGGGTCAGCCCCCGGCGTGTACCGAGCGGTTACCCATCCAAGCACTGCCTGCGCCCAACGCTGTTTAACTTCGGTGATCGTACGAGAACCGGTTTTTGCAGCGAGGCAATGGTCGTTGACTGGAATCATATAATAATTTAAATAATAAAGACGTACTTGCATGAGAATTGCAGTTATTTCGAAATACATTCAGACCTGTATACAACCAACAAATTTTTGATCTGATAAATTGTCTAAAATTGACAACCCTCAATGGGAACCCAAATCCTGCTTCCCTTAATTGATGCAGAACATTTTCATTTTGCACAGAGATCCTCGTTGTGCAGATAAAAAAATTCTGCTTGCAATACCAAACCCTACGGCAATGAGAAGAGCAACCATCATCCCTTCGTCCATTATTCCCTCGCACGATGGTGAGCCTACGAAGGGGCAGTAAAATGTTTTCCCGCGTTGTCAGGCGAAGGGGGCGCCGCTTTTCCCGGACGGGGAGAGATTCGTCAAGTAATTTTCGCAAGTGAAAAAGTGGAGACAAAGTTTGCGGAGCGAGTAGAGGCTCGCTGGCTGCTAGTAAACCAAATTAAAGACCCCGCGAGGGGGCGGTAAAGCAATTTCGCAGTCCCGTAGTGCGGGTCTCGTCGCGAAGCGTTTCTACGTCACTGGATACGAATGGCGGATGGAGGGTAATGGCGAGAGACAGAACCGGAGCCAGACGGAAACGTATTCTCTCTCTGCCCTCTTCAGCTCGCCCCCTCTCGTCTTTGCGAACTAGCACGCCGGATCGTTTGTACGCGCGCGTTTTCCACGGGGAACCTCGTAGACATTTAACCGTGCACGTACACACGCTGCTCTGCACTGTCGTCGTCGGCAAACCGAGAGAGAGAGAAGGTCCACACGATGCCTCCGCTGAAACGAACGACAGCGTGGAAGTCGGTCCTGATCTCTCGGTTGGCACAATCTCCCTCGTCTCGCCCCTACATCTTGAAAACCCCCGTCGCCCGCACCTGATTACTCCACGAAAAGTACCGGTGTACCAGGTGTTCCTTCTGTCAAAAAGTTCATAAAATGATTTTTCTACCACCATCTTGACCGGCCTATGACACAGTTTATTCAGGTAAAAAAATATTGTTTGTAGTTTTATCTATGAGCAGACCAAGTTTCACGAGTCTGACGTAAGCCAATCACGTAGGGAAATGTCTTTAGTACACCTTCAGAGGTAGTGGTACATCTTGATAAATGTCTAACGACCTTGAAGAACAACATATTAATGCGTAAGTATATAGTTGGATAAGATGCTGAAAGTGTCTCCAAACCAAATTGATTTTTGTCACACCATTCGATAGAGCTCCCAAAAAACTCTCCGTGACAAGTTTCAAGTTGGTATCCCTATCACAAGGGTAGTTATAGGGTAAGCTCGATTTAATGAATTGTGCTCTATTTATTCTGTTCTGTTCAACGAAGAATTACAAAAAAATTCATGAAGTGCGCTGAAATAAGAATATGGAAAGTATTTGCAGATCAGTGAAAAGTGAAAAGGTTCCAAGAAGGAAGAGAAAGAAAGGAAATCGGTGGATCCTCCATCGCGGTAGCGAACCAGCTCACACGTCAGTTCTCGTGCGTGAATTTCTAGCACGTTTTATCGTGATTATTCTTGATCAGCCTCCATATTCACCTGAATCAGTCCCACGTGACTTTATTTAATTTCCAAAGATAAAGCATGTCATGGAGGATATACGGATGTCGTTGAAATAGTAAAACCGGAAACGACGAGAGAAAAAGATTTCGGAAAAAATTGAAACACCGAATTTAGTTGATACGATTTCAAGAACTGTTTGAACAGAGTAGTAGACGTTGGTTGGAACGGAAGCTCGTGATTTCGCGGACCTCGAGACGGCTTATTAAAAATTGATGACTAAACGGAACACGCGAAGCCCACCGGGATTCGGTTCTTCGAGCAAGTGGAAATAACGGTTTACGGACCGATAAGATAATATTTGTTTGAAACATATTGTTTCGTCGTTGGCTGTTGAGCGACGCGACGAGATTGCGTTACCATTGCAGCCTCGGCTAAAAAGGAATAATATTGTACAAATTTGTTTGTTGAAATATATTGGTCTCGCGGGTTTCCGGAGATTGTTCGAATCATGGTCACCAGGCCTTTTGTTCAACCATTTAAAATTTAAATGAAAATTTAAGCTGAGTAAACCTAGAAAGTAAACTTTATAATTTGTTTTTTATTTAAAAGTCTAGACGGTAATATCTTTTCTTGCATTAAAAATAATGAACTAATAGAAATTTAAGTCTTAAAATATTCCGGTTTTACGTTTTCTTGAATTATTAGTATTGTGGTTATCGCCAACTTTTATCGAAAGACTGGTTTGAATTTACAAAAAGACAATGTCGTTTATGAGAATGATGATAGACGGCCTTCTTTTAAGCACTATGATAACCGTGTCATATTCCACAAGTTCCAAAGTAGCTTTCAGGTTAATTATACTTGTACTACTTGTTATTCTGAGCTAGGAATGACTTATTAGCAGGCTGTGCGACGCGCTAAATTCGCGGAACTTTTCATTCATGCACCACCCGTCATATTCCATTCATAAAGTGGATTTGTGTTCTACAATATTTATAAGTGTACGATTGAGACTGGAACTATCTTTAACTAAATAAGGTCAAAGAACAGCAAAGCAATTTCCTCTCTGGTTTCGATGATTTTTGTGTATGTAAAACTAAACATTGTGAAGAACCTTTTCCTATATCTTTTCCTATTTCCTGTATAGAAAAAAATTCTTCAAAATGTTCAGTTTTACAACACATTCATAAATCATCGAAACCAGAGAGGAAATTTGTAAAATTGTCCCGACCCATTTGTATCTTAAAAATTCAGTATTAATATAATCACACCGGATATGTGAATTTTAAAATTCGTTAAACTTCTGTTACAAAATAAATGGATAAAACGTTATAAATGGTCCAATTTATCCTCAGATATATTGTAATAGAGATTCAGGAAGTCGATGAATTAATTTATTAACAAGATGTGGTAGAAGAATATTATTAATTCGTTTTAAACAGATCTCTGTGCTGAAAACCAACAGGAAAAGTTAACTGTGATGGCGCCTCATCTATGGACCCTGATTAGCCGCGTGGCGGTGTTCTCGTCGTGTGATGAATTATTACGTGTGATGGGGAAACTTATATGGAATTTTGTATCGCAACAGCCGCGAATTAGGTCTTATGCTGAAATTGACCCCGCCTATCTAACGTTCTGAAGGACTTAAGTTGGGACGAAGCTGCCGACTCGACATATTTCCCAAGAACGCGAGCGCGCGGGCTGCTGCAGCTGCCGGGGAATCGTACAGATTAAGCTAAACGCGATCCTCCGGGCTAGGATGATGGGTTTTCCGTGGGATAGCTTCTGCTCTGGATAATCAGAGATCGTAAAGTTTCCGAATCCCGTCTTGTCGACAACTTTCCAACGCGACTTCCGTCGTTCCCCGGTGTTGGACGTCCCCGAGTGTACACGCCCACGATAGCTGCGGCCAAGGAACTCATCTTCGCTAATTTTATTAACCGTTAACAACGCCGATGCCCCGCCTTTATCCTGCAGATCCTCACCTGTTTTAACCCTCTATACTCGCCGACACGCCGGTGGCTAGCGACGGCTTTTCACGCTAGTGTGTCAGCGATGACACGTATGCACACCATCTACCATCCAATCTACCTTCGCCGAGCTTTGCCTCTTGCCATACCTTCCGGCCGCCATTACCGGAAAGCCTTTATTAAGTCTTCAACTTCGCGTAACACGCGCACGTCCATCAACAGCTGATCTCGTTCTCATTGATCGCTCCTCCTTTCTTACGGTACATCAAAAAAAGTATTTCATTTTTGAAATATAGCTTCCCTTATAGTGACAGGGCATCAGTGGAATATACATTTCTCAGTGCTTCGTTATGCATAGAAACAGTATGCTAAATTACAAACATTAATATTGTACATTACTAGACTGCGGATCTTTATGCAAAATAAAAATATTTTGCATTGATTGTGAGAAGCAGGAATCACATAAAAATTGATTTCATCCCTTCACGACTTTGTTACATTAAAGGCAACGTTACAACATTCTTGAATGTTTAAAATCTTTTACTGTTTTATATTTCGCCCAACCAATTTCCTCATAATTGCATAAAGATCCGCAGTCTATACATTACATTATAACCTTCCCCGATTAGAACTTCTGTGTCGTTTACAATTTCCTAGAAGAAACAGAATATTTATATTGTGTTTCTATCCCTATATTTTCACTAAATATCTACGTACATAAATACAGACGTATTTAGTAGATTATGTTCGGTTAAGTAACTAGTTTTCTCCATTCTGATATTTAAATTTCTTTTACGTCTAACAAACCAAGGCAGCATGCAGTAATAAATATTCTTGGACCACACACTATGGTCATTGAAAATAAGGTTGCAGAAGGATTAAGCACGAAGCATTCTCGATCATCGAAAGCCTCGACCGAACCCAGACAATAACGAATCACTGTAACGCATTCCCTCGTGCTCCCCCGATTTCAAATAATTAATTGCAGGCGTACAACGTGGAGGACGACGAATCACACTCATAACGAGAAAATCCTAGAGCCACGGCGACGTAAAAGACGAGAGAGCGGCGAGTGAAATTGTAATGGGCCAGGGTACGAGGCCAAGAGGCGCGTCGTCTACCGCAGAAATTACAGAAACTTTACGAGCGAAGTAGGATTAATGCCGCTTATCTCGTTAAAATTCCGTGGAAAGCGTTCCACGGAATTGTATCCCGGGGCCATCGGCGCGATGCACGTCCGACGTGTATTCAACGGTTGCTTTTCGGCAGAGTGGGGCAGGGTACGAGAGAACCTTCGCCCTTGATTCGCCACCTTCCCTTTATCCATCGTGTTCCCTTCGCCCGGCAAGGCAACCATTACAGGAAAGCCTTTATTAAGTCTTCAACTTTGTGGGACGCGTGCCCGTCCATCATCGCGGAATTGAGTTCCCGTGCAAGCTTCGCCGGGCCAGCACCGGCGCGGCGGATCGACGATTTTCTGGCTGGTTGTAATTAGAAATCCGGCCGATGCAAAATCCTGCCCATTCGTCAGACTTCGGCGGCTCGCCGTCTTAACCGGCGGTTCTCAACTCGTCCGCATCCGCGAGAAAAGAAACGCGAGCCACGACTATCCGAGTTAAGATTTACGGTATCCCCACTGACACGAAACATATTCATTCGGCAATGATGAGACAAAATATTCAATAAAGGGTCTTCCATTATACGTGGCGTCATTTTTAATTTCGTGGTTAAACAACGCTGGTTTTTATCAAATGGTCACCAGCAGATGGAGAAATAGTCAACATCTTTTCCGCTACTACCTGATCCGTCACCGATTCCTGTATATACCGGCAGAGCAGAGTCGTCAGATTAAGACTTGTGTCCCCACTCTACTTTCCCCTTCTACGACGCTACTCCCCACTCTTCCGCCAGGGGCTAGTCACGTGGCGCGTTTCGCCACTGTCGTGCATGTGCCACAATGTCACGTAACTAATTTCTTTCATCTGGTGACTATGCCGACGAGTCCGCTAGAGGATCTAGGATGAAACACGCTCCAAAGATTTATGAATATACAGTAAACGTTCCTTTACTGTCCGGGTTCGTGGGCACGATCACTGTTCAGTGCCTACCCACTGCTCTTTTGTCCTTCTCTATGTTCGGCTCTCTATTGAAGTCTCGCTCCGCGCGCTCGGCGCGCTCGGCGCGGTAGACGCAGTCATAAATCAAAAATAGTGTCCAGGTATGATCACTGTCCGTGCAAAACACGGCTGTTGGACAGTAAAGGGGCGTTTACTGTAGTAGAGTAACCGAATTTGTGGAGAAACAGATAGTGTAAATTTCTTATCTTGAAGCGGCAAAATTTGTTCCCGAAATTTGTCATGGGAACAGTAGGCAGTTGGCCTGAGGTGCCTATCGGATAAGGCAAGCCTGCAATAACGCGAAGCGCTGAAAAATGAGGCCGCTCGTCGCGCGGTGATCCCCGGTGCGGCGTCTCTGTATTTTCGTGATTGTCGGGATGAACGCGTGACGAACCGGCGTACCCGGCAATTCCGGGAATGATTTCTCTCGTCCCGCGTTCCCAAGCGAGCGTGCGGAATTCGATTCCGTGCCGTCGGTGTGTTCGATGAGCTTCATCGTCCGCCCATGATTTTCTACGCTTTTTTCCTTCGCCGCTTCGCGTTTCTGTCCTTTTTTTCGTCGTCGCATTTCGCACCACAGCACAGCAGCAAGGCGTGTGCAGAATGTGAGCGACAACGGGGGACAGGCGGCGTGTTTCGACGCTTCGTAACTGCACGGAACGGCCTGTTTTCCCGGGCGAATCGAATAAACATCCGTCCGATAACCGATTCGAATATTTTCGGAGGGAAATCGCTCGTCACTGAGCGGCCGGTACGTCACGAATCGTTGTGACGAGAGATCATCGGGGATTAGCAGCTTATTAATCTGTCACGAATCGTCCTGCTAGGTACACTCGTCGATCGATCACCCGCTCTCCCCGCTGTGATTTGCGCTCGCGAATGGTATCAACGATTGTTACGGTTTTTATTGTGAATTTTAAATGAACACCGCCGATATGGCGTTTAGCTTTTGTTCGGGCACAGATGTGCTCCAACAGAAAGAATAACATATGCATGATGTCTCGATTAATATTACGTGCAAAATCCTCTTTTTACACGGGCATTATGTTTTCGAAAGAGAAATACGGGTCATAGGTTTTCCTTTCTATTGTAGTGTTCGAACAATAGGGCTGGTGTTCGTTCTGCGTTTGTGTCAACGATTGTCTTCGTTGTGTGTGGGAGGTACAATTACTGTTAGCATTACATTTATTGGAATGTACGTAATCTCATAACTAATCAGTGAAACATAGTTTATTCACTATTTGTGTGAATAATCCCATTATTTTATGAATGCAACATTTGGAAGCTTTTAGTCAAAGAAAAACTGATTTAAGTTACATTTAATTAACTTTTGCATCTCACCAGAAAGATGTATTGTTAGTTTGACAGAATTAATGCAAATGGTTAGAAAAAAATTTTTCTTTAACACTGAAAGAAATATATAAACCTCTAAAAAGACTATATATTGTTTACAAAAAAAGAACAAATCAACTCATTAGTATTTCGGTAGGTCTTTTTGAACCATTTTTAAAATGAAATATTTCCTCAACCTATTTGTTTAAAAAAAAATACAAAATACATACGCCATGATTACGTAATTTCTAGTTTTAAAGGTAGCTCACATTTTATATATTCCTTCTGAGCTGTGCTTTTAATAAAATTTGTTATTAATCCTGTCTTTCCAACCTCTACATTTTTCACAGTTCCCTGGCTCTGTGATTAACATTTCTATTGGACAAAATGTACCAAATTAACATATCATTTAAGCACATTTCACTTGGAATGAATTATTTCAACTATTTATTGTATATGAAATTCAAGTAAATCATTTTGAGATAGTTTTCCATTTGTCTTAATGTTCGATTAATTATTTAAGTAGCTTAATTGAACGGGTGTCTGGAAGAAGGGCCTATGTCAGGTTTCCCAATTTTTATAAGAGCGCAATTTTGAACTCAAACATGAATTGAAAACTGAAAGACTTTTCACGGTTTCTTTTATTAAATGTTAAAGCAAAATAAGTTTCTAATTGCTATAAAATTTAGAAAACCTGACATAGGCTCTTCTTCCAGACACGCATTCAATTAACTTGTTAAGAGTTAGTCGTCCTGTAAAATAGTAATTCCAGATTCGTAAATACCAATCTTCTACGACATCTTACAATACCACGTACAGATCATGATTTCGCATTCAATATTCGCAGCAGTATGAATGAGCACCTTATCAACCGGGTCGGATTTCCATGGCGAGCAATCGGGGCATCCCTGCTCATGTTTTTCTTATTCCGCCTAGCCCGGGTCCATCTCTTCGGGGTCAATTCCTTACAGGAGACCTGTAGCTAGCCCTAGCAACCGGCCATTCTCTGGCAAACTCGTGCACTATCCCGGAGAGAGAGGAATTTATTATGCATCCATGCGCGGATGTCAGTGTGGAAGCTCTTGGATCTCCTTTGGGGATGAAAAACAACACGTCACTGACAAGATTGTCTCATTATCTTAGGGACTTGAATCAAAAAATTCGAAATGATGTGAGACACAGCAAAATTGTTGGCAATAAAATTGAAAAATAATTCGGAGTGCAAAGGGTTAAACTGATTTTGGAAAGGAGAAGTTTATTCAATTCTGTATGAATATAGTACTGCTTTTTCTTGATTTTACGTCCGCCCAGCGATTAGAGTAATACCTCGGTTACACGGCTCGTGCTCGGCCGTCGAAGCTCGACGCGGAGAAGAATCGCGGTGCATTCGAGAGCGTACGATCGATTAATGGTAACTGCGGGATGTCGATCAATAAAGGAAAGCGTACCGGAAGCGCCATTAGAATAATCGTGACCATCGGCCTTAAATTTCGACCCAGACGGGAGCGAACTCTCGCGCAAAGTCTACTTTACGAAGTAGCAAAAGTCAGCAGGTCTCGTTTTTCCTTCCCTCCCGTCGCCGTTTTCTTCCATTCTCCATCTTTCTTTCTTTCGTTCCATGCCCGCCGGCAAAAGTTTCGCGCGCGTTCGACCTAGACCACTGAAAGAGACGAATCGGAGGCGAGCAGACAGACACGGACGGGAAATGGAGAAATGGAATGAAAGCGGAGAAGTCGAGAATCATAGGAATACATTCCTCGGTTGTCTATTGGTCCTCCTGGCGTAAAGGCGTCACGGGCAGTCGCGACGTTTTTCTAATCTCGAGAGGCTGAGCGAGAGAGACGTACGCCGCCGCTCAAAAGTACGAGGCCAGTTGTAATTTTTTGAGACATACAGTTCATGTTGTTTTTTGAGACATACAATTGAGAAATACATTAAATAACTACTTGGATTTTGTATGCAACTATTTCTGTGGGGCACATGAGGCTTAAGAGTGTTAGCAGAGAGCTGTTAAGTATTCTAATATATAAGTAAAAATTGTCTGTATTAATTGAAAGATGCAGAAGTCACATAGACAATACTTCTATGAAAATGTCTATGAAAATGAAAAGAAATATCTTTTCTTAATAATCGTACTAAACTGAAAATAATACAATAGTCTTTTTAAATTCCTTGAATGTTTCTCCTCGTTTTTGTTATAAATGCATAATATCCGCAATCTACTGGTAAAGATCAGATACGTAAATTATTCGGAAAACTGTGAACACAATGTCTAAATGAAGCTCAAACAGTTGTTGTCGTTTACCCAGCTTGGTCGGCGGGAGGTTAAAAGTTATGGTCGGGCTGAATTGCGTGGGACACCCTGTATATACATAGGAGAAAGTCGAGGAAAGAGAGGCTGCGAGCACACGGAAAAGGAAAACAAGTGGAAGGAAACGGGGGAAGAAGATGGCGCGGGAAAGTTTCATCAAAGTTCTTCCTTCCGCCCCGCATTCCCTGACACTGGCGCAAACCGGGCTTGGGAAACGACAGGAGGAGATACTTTATTCACAAGAGTCATATGAGAACTACCTATATACGAGCTAGCTTTATTATTTAGCTGCTGATCTCTTTACGCGAAAGTGTCGGCCGCCGATGGACCTTCGCGCGTGCGAACTTTCTGCGTGCGTGTGTACTCGAATGAATTTCTATTCGCGTCGTTGCTGGTGCTTGATCAAGATCAGGTTCGACCAATTTGTCGACTGTGTTGGAATTTATGGGCATTCGATCTTTTCACTGTCGCGAATCTAATTAATGAGTCTAACGTGGATACGGTTGCCAGTTATAAAATCGTGAACCCAGAATGAACGGCATAAAAACCACGGACTTTTCCATCCGAAACCCGGAATTCGACTCTAAAACTCCAAATTCTACGTAGAGAAACAAGTCGAAATAAAGGAATAACATTTTTTGTTTAACGAAGTTCCATCCGTTTCGGAGTAAGTAGAATCGGTCGGCCATGGTCAGACACGTCAACCGTATCCGCTGAATTTTCAATCTCGATTTTCTCAAAAACGAGGCGCCAAATAGAAAAATATTATTCCTGCTTTCCGACTTGCTTCTTTGCACGTAGGATTCAAACCACCGATCAAAAACCCACCGTATGATATAATACTCGATATTGAATTCACTAAATCGATCTCCTTTCGCATGCAACACAATAATTAGACGGTGAATGTTCACGCGAGTTTGAATTTGCATATAACGCTGTAGAAACATAGGTTGAATAGAAATTTATTTCTCTTACCTGGTTGGTTCAAAGGGACACGAAGTTGCTGAAGATTGTATCTTTCCGTTCGACAATGTTTCACCCGGTCGAAAGAAGTTCTTGTTACGTAGCATGAATTGTGGCAATTACTAACGAAGTCAAACAGCAATTCATGCCAGCACCGCGACAAATTAATGGCAAAGTAAAATGGCGGTGTTGACAGGAAGCGGAGCACTAAGAGTTCCCTTCTCTCCCAAGACACTGCAGTTACCGGGGGATTCGCAGTCACGGCCGCGAGAGCACAAACTACACGAAAAACCTTTGAATACTGCGAACTGCTGGGAACTTTAAGGTCTGTTATTTGTCAGAAAGACTGGCTGTTCTAGTCGGCAGCGCGACGAAGACAGCCGAAGAATTAAAATTAACGATTCAAGACGATTGAAGTTTACTTTTTGCCGTGGGTCTTGCTCGGCTCTCCTTTCATTATTATATGCGAATTATAATGCGGCAAACAATACCGTGTTTTTCCGCCGAAGCAGTTTCAACGTGATAAATTCGTTCCTCGAAAAACGAGCAAGAAAACTGAAGAAATAAACGTCCGATGTTTTCTTAGCTGGGTGTTTGATCTGCAGACGTAACAGATTGGAAATCGATAGGATATCCTTCAATTCCACTGATATTTTTATCGTAACGTGTATTCATCCACCATTGATCGTTGCTGTCTTCCCTGTCCTCAGTTGTGCGAGCGACCATGCGCAATGATCTACTTGAAACTGCCTATTGTGTAAAGAGACGTTTTTTCGCCATCTTCGATCACGAGCAGGTTCTAGAATCGATCGTCACTTTGAAACGTTTATGTAACTCTTGCGGAAGTGCACGTACGATACGGTAGAGACGAAAAGAAGGGTTATGGTTGTGGAACCGTGGTCAGTCGTGCTATTTTTGTTTCAGTATTCTAATGTCTGCTACACGAGATGCAACACTTGCACTCTTGCGTAGAAACCGGTGAGATTCATGTGAAATGTCGTTTCAAACATTTTTCACACAATTACCTATAATGATTAAGATGTTCGAAACAATCTGATAGTACGATAAAAAGTAGCATTTGTGCTAAGTATGGTATGTAAGCATTCATTAGCAGACTGCGGATCTTTATGCAAAATAAAAATATTCAGCATTGATTGTGAGAAGCAGAAATAAAATAAAAATTGATTTTATCCCTTACCGACTTTGTTACATTCAAAAGGACCATTGTAGTATTCTGAACTTTTTCTAATCCTTTACTGTTTTATATTTCACCCAACCAATTTCTTCATAAATGCGTAAAGATCCGCAGTCTATTCATTAGAGTATTAAACAGGTTAATCAGGCCACTTGCTACCGCGACATAAAACGAACAAAAAGAGATATATCAATTTTCTCGGTCGGGAAATGTGATTAAATTGAAGCCATAATGATTCGGACGTACTTCGCGCAGGCTTATTCCCTCCAGTTTTGGAGAAATTGGGGACTGCGAAGTCAGACAAACGACTCGGTAACCCTCCGGGCCAACAGGCGAAAGTTTCTAGTTCTCAGTCTTTCCACTCGTTCGGTTTTATTATTCCCGAAAACGGCAGCTCCGAAGGAGACCGCATTTAGAATTCTCCTCGAAACTTCGTGGCCGGAGACTTTCGCCTCGTTCGATTCCCGAAAGCCCGACCGAACAGCCTCGAATTTCATCGCGAAACGTATCCGGTGGTACCATTTGCCTCGTTCCATTCACGGAACGTCGATTTAATCGAAGTTCGAGGAGCGCGCGGCAGCCGGAAATAAAAATTGGGCACACGATGGCGGTAGATCAAGACTTTTCTCGACTCATTTCTTGGATCAAGACTTTCCTTCACTCATTTCTTAGCTCAAGACTTTTCTTCACTCACTTCTTAGACTTGAGTCTTCCTCTAAAAAAATATAATTTGAACATATAACATCACAGACACACTCGTCAGTCATTTGATCATTTGATCGTTTTCGTGGATCCAACATTGATCGTTTTTCAGAGTAGAGGGCGTAAGAAAACGGGTTGTTTCTATCGATGCCGGTGTTTCAGATGGTGAAACACGAAACCCCATATGGTGATTGGTCTAGTTCTATACCTCGGCTTTATCTATGGCGGAAGCGCTTCGCGAGTAGCCCTGAGCGGCCTGAAGCGGGTCTATTCAGGTCACGCGAGTCCGTGGCGCGTCGCGCGCTTTCCGAATGCAACTTTGAAGCACGCCGGACTTTTCTCATATTCGTCCGCTCCGGACTGTTAGCTGGCATCCAACTTTTTCCTTGTGCAGACGGCCGTGCATCGGGAGACTGTAACCGGAGTTGGGGGGGGGGGGGTGTTGGCGAGCTTAATTAAATCGATTGCAGTTAAGTGACTCCCGGACTAAATATTCAGTTTGTTCGCGAGGGCAGTTTCGTCTCTCGTACGAGAAAGTCATCCTTTGAACAAGGAGTTGCTCTCCGAGTCCTCTGTACGCACCGTTTGCTTGATATTCGCGTGGGCGGAGGAGCGAGATTGGAACCGCGGCGCTGTTTAAATTTCTCGAGAGAACTGGCCCGATACAGACGAATCAATTTCCAGCGAAACGTCGGACGGGATGTTTGTGGATGTGAAAAAGTAAATATAAAAAAGGAGAGTGGTGTTCCTGAGCGGCTACGAAGACGGAGCTTCGACCCGCTTCGGCCGCCTAGAACGTTCGAGAACGCCGAGCGAGCCTGTGTGAAACAATTTTTTTTTTTTATTTATAATCGAGCGTTCCTGGGCCGAGCGTGCCGATAGCGCGCACGCGAACCGCAATTTCTTACGTGCTCGCAAAAACTCGCTGGGAACCTGCACATTAGCCGAAAGAAATAAGAGGAGCTGTCGCTTTACGATCTTAGGTCGCGTTGTGTTACACGCACCGCGGAAACGAGGCCTCGTGAAAATGATGCCCTTCTGTAAACACTACCGTACATTATTCCTCCTTTTCGACGGGGAAAATCAGCCGCTACCTTCGGCCGAATGGCCGCGACTCCCCTGCAACTACGGCCCTCCGCAGACGCGCGTATTCAACCGGATATAGTTCCGTGGTAGTCGACCCCGTTTTTCATCCCTCAGTCGTCCCTCTCTTTCTCTGTAAACAATATGCCAGAGTCGAACAGACTCTAATAAGTAAATGGCTTCTTGACTACGTGACTCGCGGATCCGGCTGTCTGGATCAGCAATTCCGAGCGCCCATTATGAGCCGAGTCTCCGGGATCCAGCGTTATCCCGCTGAGGATTCTCAATGCGCGTCGATCGGTTATTACCAGACTGCGGATCTTTATGCGTCTATAGCAAATTACATTGCTTCGGGTGGCATTGGTTCGCGTCGAGTAACGTCCAAATTTTTACTACACCGATCGTAAAAAGACGATCACTGCCTTCGGAATTTAGTACGTCTGCCGCGTGTGTCATTTACTGTACCAAAGTAAAAGTTATTAACTACTTCGCCTCGAGAGAGAAGGGTCTGGCTTGATACCAAAATTTAATGTTTAAATATTAATTAATCAGGTGTTTCCTGTGCAAGTTTGTTCATTTAACGCGATTGCAAAACTGTTCATTGAGGTATTACAATCTCATCTAGTTCTAGTGACTCAGAGTAACCACTAAAAGTTGCTTTACCATTATTCAATATATTGTTTACATTATTAAATATGTTAGTATCTAATAAATTACTTTCTGTTTATATTGTATGAGGTACTATATCAATTTCATATTCATACAAAGAAGAAAAATTAATATAGATTGGAATTATTCTAGGTCGGAAGAAATGTTTAATTTTCGAGTTAAAATAGCTCTAAGTGCAAAGGGTTAAGTGATGTTTGTAAACATAAATCCACACAAGTTTCCTATACGATTTTACTAAAGCATTGCTTCACAGTTTCAGAAAGAAAATTTTACCCTAAACATAATTGATAGAAACATGTAAGACGTTTTTAATTCAAGATCAGAAATTGATTGTCTTGTAGGTTAGATCCACCCGGATAAATTTTTGGACTGGATTTAAGAATATCCCTCGGGTAATACAATCGTTAACTTCACAAAGTGAACGGTGTCTCGCTGAATAACTTAATTAAGAGTAACAGCATCGCAGCGACAAGCTTTGCTTCACCCGAGCGGAGTGTATGTAAAAGCAAAAAGTTAATTAACTCCGGTGTCCTTTAGTCGTCAATCTCAGATTTCATCAGACGTTCCGCGTTCCTCTGTCTCGCGCTAAGTACTTTCTTGTATAACAAGCTTAACGTTCTGTAAATTGAAGAAAGCTCAAGAGATCTTTGTGCAGTTCGTACTTAGTATTTCACTGCAGAAACTGTGTAAAGGTAGTAATTGAAACTGGGGACTTTTTACGGTCGAACTACATATCGGCTGCTTTAACATTTTAATTCTTTAATTTCCTTTCACTGATTCATCCAATTTTTAAAAATTGTCCGAGCAGTAAGTCACTCAATATTACAATAGGCCATTCGTATTTACTGCAAAATAATTCTATCAATGAAATATAAAGCTACGAAGACATTAGAATAATTTAACAAAATTGGACAAGGAAAACAAGGCTTATAATAAAAAGCGCATTTATGGAATTATACATTTATACAGCATTATGAAAATAAATGAGTAAAGTTTTCTCAATAGGTCGACTTTTACTGTATTACTGCGTTACTATTTACCAATTCGATACAAATGAATATTAAATTATATTAATTGAATTATTGCAACCGTATGAAAGTGCATTTGCAATAATGTATTAAAATACATTTTAAAAGTCCAGCATTTAGGCATTGTTGAACCTTTTCCTTTTAGTCCCACGACAGTGGGGGTCCTTCGGGTATAGACGGCACCAAGTACAATATTTCAAAGGGCTCTACTGAAGCAGCAATCCAGTCCTTAACAATACTACCAAAAATTTCCAAACGGATCTGTGTGGATGCTTAGTACAGATTGTTCGGAACAACTTGTTGAAACTTTCAGCGAGAGGAATCTAGGATGGAAGGATCGGTGTTCCACTCGAGGACTTGTTCCGCTCCGCGTTTCTATACTCGTGGAATTGTTAGGCAGGCCGTATGCGGCGCGTAGCATGTTTAAGATCGATCAGCCCGAAGCCGCAGTCGCTCTCGTACACTTTCCCCCTCATTTTCCTGTTTTTACACCCGAGGTAAGCCACCCTTGTGTACAAACTTTGATCCCGGGTGCCGTCAACTCTTTTTCCAATCCCCGTCTCCATCCCCTCCCCGTTGTCTGTGTCGCGATTTCATCGTGGCACTGGAACACTGTGACCTATCTCACGGAAATCGATACTCAGTTCCCCCGAGGATATCGAACTCTAATATCCTCTTCTACGAGCCATAGTCACATCGTTAGCTTTGCCAACGTTGAAACGGTTCATTGTACCGTGAGTTTCGGATATAGTCGATGTAACCACTACGCGGGCCGAGCGCGGGTTTTGCAGGAAATAATCGCTCGACTTTTGTCTCCGCCGGCACTGGATCGAAAATATTACTCTCCCTGGTATCTCCGACTCGCTATCCGGGCTGCTCTCCGTCCCCTTCCGAAATAAAAATCGACATTGCTTCGGCACGTTGCTCGCGACGCGTCTCGCAACCCTGACTATTACTACAGCATCACAGATTTCGGCTTGATGCCGAAGAACACGAATAATTCTCATGTTGTAGCATGAGGAGCTTATGTATGAAATACTGGCGCAGTGTACAACGAGCTAATTGCTGATGAAACCTCGTTATTAGACGGCGGATGTTTATGCAATTTGCAATTTTACCACGTTTTTATTAACTCGCTTTCTTGTCTGTCTGTTTGTCTGTTCGGTACAAATTTTGCAATTGATTTTAAACTAACTTCCCGATGAGCTAGAGACTTGAAACTTTAAACATAGCTCAGAACTGGATGACAATGCAATATTAACTCGTTTCCTTGTCTGCCTGTTCGTCTAAAAAACAGAAAATAATTATTTAAATAAAAAAAATTTTTTAATATTATATATATAGTACCGGTAGTCCCTGCGTTTCATCTGCAAAATAATCCTCTGAATGCGGCCATTCATCAGAGGTTCATAGACCGATTCTCAGTTGACCACAAAGACACCGCGCGCCGTATGATTATCTGATAACACGGTATAACATATGACCTCGTTACGAAAGAAGCGGCGCGGCGTGGCGGCTCTAGAGCTTCCGCCGAGGAAAAATGGCGAAAGCGGAAGAAACCGCGTCGTTCCGTGCAGTCGATATGAAAACGAGAGACGTACGTCGCGGGACGCGGGCGTTGAAAAGGTCGGAAGAAAATAGCGCGGTGTAAAAGAAAGACGTAGAAAAATAGAAAGGAAATGCGAGAAACGTTTGCCTGGTCGTAAAAGGGTGAGAGAGAGAGAGAGAGAGAGAGAGAGAGAGAGAGAGAGAGAGAGAGTGAG
>CM052256.1:4189741-4311644 GCA_028455795.1 Lasioglossum marginatum | reverse complement strand
GGAGGAGGAGGAAAAAAGGAACGAGCGGAAAGGTGACGGACCGGAGGGCGGCTTTTCGCGAACCGGGGCCAGTGGGAAAAACTGGAAGCCGTGGGGGGCGTAGCGGGTGGCATCTAAATGGAGATGTCTTGTATGCAGAGTTACTCTGTCAGAACGATAGCAACTGGAAAGCCGTGTCTGCTTCCAGGACTAAAAGACAAAAGTTGCTAAAAGGGAAATCTGTCAGAACTCTCGTTCCTCGTCCACCTCCGTCTCCCCAGCCTTTATTCTTCGACACGTTTTCCGATCGGAGTTCCAGTCACCTTCTCCGGCCCACGTGTCTCGTCGTAGCCTTTACCTCATCGAGCAAAAAAACCCATGGACCTCTTCGGTCTTTCATCCGTTTCTCGGAAGCGACCGTCGTCGAGAGATTGTCTTCTCCTCTCTCTTTCGAGAGAGTATACTTCGATCCTTCTCTCCTCTCGGTCCCCCGCACTCTTTTTACACGACCGTTCCCGGGACCGTTCCAATGACGTGAAGCTGCGATCGGATGCGTCGCCGGTGTACCAGAAACGTTCTCCCTACGGGAAACTTTCCAGCCGTCGCCGAGAGTTCGCGTTCCCGATGCTCTAAGCTAAAATCCCGCGCGTCGTCGCTTGTCGACCTACGGGTTCCGTCTTCGAGCGACAACGTGCCCGGGCGCGCTCGCGAGCCCGAGTTCTCCCGACCCGATCGACTTGATTCCTGGATCCGTCGACCTAAACAGACAACGGGAAACACGGATTTTTTCGTCGGATTTCTCACGGGATACGCAGGCTGTCCCAACGACGCCGCGGGAAATATTTGATGTGTCGCTCGAATATTCAACGCATTGTTGCTTAGCCCTTCTGGGACGACGATTATCGGATTCCCTCTGTGCCTGCGATCGATCTTGTATGGTGTTATGATTCGGGCTTTTTGATAGTTTTCAAAGTTATGTAGCTGGAGGAATTATGTAGGGTGTGGCCGGGTGGTACACAAAAATTACAGGATGTCTCAGAACGAGTGTACGAAGTAGAAAGGGGTGAAGAAATTGTTTACTGTCAAGGCTTTCAGGTGCATGTTGGGTCCTGATCGAATTATTTACTCAACTGATACTGGTGTATGTCCTATGTCGTTGATCTAATATTTTAGAGTTGAGATTTTTAATTGGTCAGCTCGACAATTCTAGAATATTAAAGTATATGTCTTCGATCCCTGATGGAAGAAGGTGATCTTCTATGGCGCATTAAAAAATGGTACCCGTTTATTTTCATTTATTTCTGCAAATAGAATTTTACCACCTTCCTCGAGACACCTCGTAAATAGGTGAAATAGGTGAACTTTCATTCCGAGGAACGTGCGAAGGTTAAATGGTACCGGTGACCCGGTTACATAATTGAAAACGAAGAAGACATGTGGGTATTCTTAGGTGGAACACCCGGTATTGTTTCGACTGGGGCTTTGTTTGCCCGGCTCCGCCCCGACGCACGCGAATCAAACATTCTTCTCGGATGTTGAGGACCGGGAAAGGAAAGCGACGATTGTCCCGGATCGCTGGTGTGTGGAACTGGGGCGAAACGTTAGATTCGGTCGCGGAAACGTTCTCGAAAAGATCGATTCGCCGGCCTCGAGGTTCTTTTGGGAATAGTGGTGAAAACGCGCGGGCAACTGTTTGTCTTCTTAAGAAATTGCGTTGTTTCGAGGATTGATCGGCGGACCGGCGCGGCGGCGGCGGTCGTTTAAAATGAAACACTCCTCTGATTTTTATCGATCCGGCCGGTCTCCAGGGAGAGAGCCCCGCGAAACGGGGCCAGGAAATCAAAGTATATTGACCCGTGGACGCCCGCGATTCCCGTGGAATTCATACGAGCTTTCGAAACGTACGAGCGGATCGATCCGCGGGAATAACTAAGCGTGTGGCCGCGGAACCTCGGAACTCCGTTTATCGGAACTTCGCTTCGACGAACCAATTTTTTCGGAATGCTCGATTAACTGACTTGCGGCTTAGCCCCCATTATCGGAACCACTGTCAAGCTGCACAGTTCTGGGAACACAATAATATCCTACTGATTGGACAATATTTCGTTCGACCGGAAATAACCGGAACCGATCGAACTACGCGAACTATCAGAGATCAATGCGCCCGGTTATTTGAATTTTCCCGTCGCGTCGGTTTTATTTCGGCAGAATTAATTCCCCGCGAAATTAATTAATTTCCGCTGAAAAACGAGCGGATGCATGCGCTGTCACAATAGTAGACTGCGAAATTGAAGCGGAACCGCGACATTAATTTGATTTGATTCGATAAGTTATAATTAATTTCCTTCGGTTTAAGTAATTGCAGGGAATTCGAATACCTCCTCGTGAAATCGGCCAGAAAGTCCATGGTATTTGCAAGCGCTATCGCCACTTGTTCCTTCATTGTGTTTTATAAAATTACCTTTTAATTTTTCTCACAAGAATTATCATTTTTATTAAAGTCGTACGAAACGTTTATCTCTTTCATAAGCGTGTCAACCGTGGTTTTAAACAAATAGTTCTTTTATTGCTATTTATATAGGTAAAATGAAACAGTCTGTAGTAAAGCATCCTTATCTAGGTTTATTTATTCATTTTATAAATTTCTACCGTTACCATGTTTCTTTGCCGTTTTATTATGCGTTTATCATACATTTCTCTTTCTTCCCTCTCGTCGTTCCATGTTCCTTATTTTGTAGCGTTATTAAGCGTGGCTTAACAATCTTCCAACTGCACCTCGCTTTTTGCACTAACAATGCAAACTTATTTCATTTCTTACTCCGTATTGTCAACTCGTCGAGTTAAGTTTAACAACAGCGTTTGTTACTTGCTGTACCCAGTCTCTGTACAGCTTTACTTCATTGTTTCATTTGCTTGGTTTAATTTCTACCCTTGATCTTTAATTTTGTTATTTTGTATATTGTTTCACAGCTTCTCTCTTTCATAGTTTACCTTTATATGTGTGTCTACCTTTTCATTATTCTTGCTACCTTTTTCGTAGACTTAATGCGAATAATGAAGACTGTAATTAGTTGCATTCATCACAGTTCGTTTCTTAATTGTCGTAATTATCATTGCAGTTATTTTTTATTATTTCTCGCTTGTTACGGAATTAATTTATATAAGATGATGTGATTATAACATTTTAACATGAACTTGTTTGAGGAACAGTAATAATAATAATAATAATGTACGTTATATGTACGTTAAATGAGAAGCTGAATAATTTAAAATTGCCTGGCAGCAAAGATTATGTAAATGAATTATTATTGCTTATAAAATCGATCGAACGATTGGTAAATTCTTCGATCACGTATTTTTAAGTTCCAAAATAAGGATAATTTAATTTAATTAAGATTCATCATTGGTATCTTTCCTCTCGCATTCTACGAACAGGAAATTTCCTATCTTTAAGCTCTTTCTCTGTAGTCCGATATATTGTTTGACGGAAAAAGCTAAGGCAGCTACGGTAAAAATGGAATTGTGTTGACACATTACGTTTTCATGGCCCGCGAAAATCCGCTCTTTCGTTTCTTCGCTGAACAAACGATCGCCACGGTGTTTTTAATTAATCACCGGGAAGCTGGGTTAAGATTTGAAATTCTCGGCGAATCAGCTTTTCATAATGTACTTAACCTCTTATTCTGCCCGCCTTGTAAAATATTTCTTGTTTTCCCAGTTCTATTCGAGTCCCTTTAACTTGGTATGACGTCTGTGTTCACAATGCTTCCCAGCTGAAGTTTGGGTGTATAAAAATTATAACGTGATTAATTATAACATGAACAAAAGGATAAGTATATAAGTGTATTTAGTGTTTTGTCCGCGTCTCACGGGAAGAGTCTTTCTTATGAAAAAGTAATTGAACCATTTATCAGTATTTTGAATGTTAAAAAGCTATTGGGTTCTGACAGAAATGTCTTGTACGATCTTTAATAGGTTCCGAAATTACGTTTGTAAAATTTACATTAGATAATAAGCAGGCTCCGGAAGTATATGCACATTTTATTGCACAATTTTCTTTCCTTTACTCGCAACCTTATTGTGTTCAATGTAATACGTGCATTATAATAAACTTTATTATTAAAATCTTTATTCAACGTTCCGCGGTAAGTCTTATCCGCGATAAGACGGTGCACACGGTTCTGCAGAGTGTAGCTATAAATATATAAGTAGTTTTCAATTTAATTGGAGATGTTCCGTGCCAGATTTACGCTGATTCATTGTAAAAACAATCTTAAAATAGTGTCGGGGAACTTTCCGCTTTTAAGTATCGGGAAAATAATTGTTTTCTGAGAATGCTTTTCGAGAAACGTATCAAATTTATTGGAGTCGATCGTACAACCACTATTTTTATTTAAACCGTTCTTGTTTCGGTGTTCACAAATAATTCTGTTTAAATATCTTTCATTTCCGCAGAGAAGAATCTGAAAGATACACTTATAGGCATTTCAGTCATTTGAAGGTTGATTAAGCAGCTTTTTGAACATAAGAGAACATTAAAAACTACACTAAACTATTCTTAAACATCCCCTTTACTGTTCAAGTGTATCATCTTGTGATATCGTTTGTTTGAACCACTCGAACAGGAATTGCCAGGATATCGTATCAATACTAACGAGAAGGTAGAGCACTACGTGTGCAATTGGCTTGTGTACAGAAATTTAAAAAACGGTGGCGGAAGTGTATAAATGGTATTTTTTAAAAATTCCACTGAAATAGAAAATTAAAGAAATGATCGAGTTTATATTTGGCTGACTCTGGTACATGAGATTTTTGGAAAATCGATTTTCCTTATCTTCCCAATGATACGTATTTACTTAGAAGCTGATTTGAAAGGTTCACGCGAACTCGAGACGTTTACTTAGTACCCCACTACTTTTTAAGTACGTTTCGCCCTTTCTTTGACACTCTGCCCTCTGAACACCTCCCTTCTGTTCGTCATGGAACAAGGCGACGTTGTTTATCTCCGTATCTCAGCCTCTGGTCTGACTTCGCAGAGAAAAGGTGATGGATAGACAAGGGAGGCAGGGGAAGGCGACGGTTATTGTTAATGGCAGGATTCCTACGTTCGTTTCTTAGCAACACGCAACGTTACGGATGTCTCATTAAGCTGAACGCTGCCGAGAATTGTGTACGCCATGGGTGTCGTTAATAAGCATCATTACGAGGAGATTTGCAGCGGACGGCCTCGCTTACGCGATGACGGCTCATAGCGCTCGTTCCGGCCCGTTTGTACTTTATGTTGTTGTTCCGAAACGTTTCGCTCGTCGCTCATTGTTTGGCACACAAGTTGATGAGGTATTTATACAGCGTTTTACTTTCTATCCAGTTGCTTTTGCTGTTTAAAACGACTGTCTACTGCGCTACATTCGTACCATTGTTACTCAACATTTTCACAAGATCCATGGGCGGTAGTATCCCGGTTTCTAGTTATTCTATTCTATTTATTTTCAATATAACTTTTTAACTCTGTAATTCAGAATTAATTCAATATTGTGATTCAGAAGATGAATAAATGTTTCTGTAGCTTCCGTGGCGTGCAACTAATACATAATTAGTACACAATTTAAACTGTCTTGAAATGACATCGTAAAACGATGTCTGTATAAGGAATTTCATTGATATTATCTACTACATAAACATTAAAAACCGTACGTTTCTAGTTCCGCGGGCAAGATCCCTCCTTTCTTAGAGTACTTGAATCCCAGTTGTTCCACACGGCCGTTCTCGCCTGCCTCATTAAAGCCGGCTCTGGCTACGAGGTTCTCGGCCACCATGAAGATAGCCGACGGCAGAATGCGTCCTCGCCTTCGGCTATTCGTCCGTGGGGTTCGCCATCAGCATCCCTCGGCGGCTGGTCTTCTACCCTGAAATTCGCCGGCATTGCAATTTTTCGAGTAACACTGCGTGCCTAATTAAATCTGTCACTCTCAGCGAAACGATGCCCCGGACGTTGGAGTAAGCTCCTTACGCCCCTGAGCCGCGGATCTCAAGGCCGAGCTGCGCGGTCGAAAATAATTTTACTTTTACGTTCGGGAGATTCCTCTCTTATTCCGTTTTATTGCTTTCTTTCCTGGCCGGACAGAGTGTACGGGTCCTCAGATGACAAGAAGAATGAAGCTTGTTAAGGAAAGCATGGAGCCTCTTGTTTCCGTCTTTGCCAGAGGAAACCTGTAAGTTTTTATTCTTCACGGAGCCGGTGTTGCCCTCAGCGTTTTTTCTAATTGAAATTGACGGCGGAATTGTCCGCTGGAAATACCAGGTTTGTCTTTTGTTTATATCTTCGTTCCTGTGTGGACTATTGTAGGGAATGCGTGGTTATATTAGAAGCGAAATAAGTGGCCTAACCGAGCGATAGGTTCCTATATCGTTGGTGCACAAGAATAGTGACACAACTTAAAGAAATAGATTTTCCAGGACAGCCATTTAGCAAGGCTTGTCATGACCTTGGATTTGGGAAGAACGACACAACCGCATTCCAGCGGTCATTTTCGGAAATAGCAATATGTCGTTCTTCCACATAAAAATATGGGGATTTTGCTATACATTTTTACAATAAACTCGAAATTGGAGATTTTTTAGTTGTGTCACTATTCTTGTGCACCAACGACATGTCTTCGATACAGCTTTCTAACTCTAAATATTACAGACCGTCTGATCACTCACGATTTCAATTGTGATAATAGTTGATTATCACAAAATTTTCATTTTTCAGTACATTTGCTGTTGTTCAATTTCATTTAGAACTCTTTATTATCGACATCTTTTGATGTTGTAACATTCATTTATTTAAATCGTAGCATTATAATGGGAACATGATTGAATGAACAAGATATTATCCTGGGATTTTTTATGGAACCACTGTTAAAGAACACGCGAGTATCAATTCGCTTTTTCGAAGCGTACCGAGGTACACAACAACATCCAATTACCTCCTTCGTTTTTGTTGTTTGCTCGAAAAATTGATAGTCGCGAGCGAGCTCGTTTAAACGAGCCCGTGAAATAAAATTACTCGGATAGGGCATAAAATAAACAAATATAACCAAACTTCCGATTCCCTCCAGTATAAATAATATCCGGCAGAGTGTCTCGCAGCGACGCGATACAGGTCTACAATATTGTCGCGTCGGCACGCACGTTTTAATTAACCCTGCGCGGTGGTCGGCGTTCAAAGGAACCGGAAATTCTTTCGCGTTACGCGGAGTAATTACGATCGTGGTACTTTTATTCGTCAGAGAGCCGGGTAGTTTTACTTTGATTACTAGACGAACCGGGGAGAGAGTATCGACGGTGCAGGGCGGTAGCGGGAAATTTCGCATAAATGCACCCTTTACGCTCGGTTGTTTGTTTTTCCCGTTTCTATTTGTCTTTTCGTTGGACGAACGACAGCGGCGCAGCGCGGCGAACGGGTGTGCTAGGGGTTGAGGGCGTGCAGCCTCGCATAAATAGAGAATCAAGATAATTTATTTGCACGCCGGTCTGGAATTGAAATGGCCTCGAGGTCACGGCCGATGGCTCGAACGACGACGGAAGGACGTTGGATTAAAGGGTGCCTCGTGCCGAATGGAAATTGGGAAACCGTTGGGTATCGATGAATCACCCATCCAACGTTGCCCGTCCCGTATCGATTTATCGGGCCCGGTTACGCCACTGGACTGTTGCCCAGGTGATTTGATGCTATTCGCCGAGGTCCCAGTCTTTTTTCGTGCTCCGATCCCAGCCCTGGCAACACCCCCGGCTTTGTTCGTTGTCAGTCTCCTATGAGAAAAAAGTGGCAGAATTAGCACGCGGGGTTAGATCGGTTGCCGAGCGAGAGATTTAGGGCCGTTTAAACCCTTCGCGTTTGTATGCCTGCACTTCGCTACCAGCCCGCGGCTGGAAAGTCTATTTCGATCCGATGTATAGTGGCCACTGAAAGTATTTGACCGCTCGCGATCCCAACTTCCTTGTGTTCGAATCGCTGGAGTGTTTGTATACAGGCTCAGTCAGTTAATTGTACCAACTAAATTCACTTGGAAAATTTTTTTTTTGTAAAACGGTGATTTAAACACTACTGCAAAAACCTCTTCGTTGGAATTGTTTATTAATCGATTTACGGTTACGTGACTTGGATGTACTTGGATGATGATACTTCATTTACTCATGCGTGATATTTTTGTTTGTTGCAGGTATGAATCCAGTTACTATGTCGATTTGCGTATTGGGTACGTACTAGCCTGCATTTAGAAAATTAGCATTGTATCAATTCGACATCGGTAGACAAATTTTTTCGCCAAAAATGGTATAGTAGTGGAAACAGATACAAAGCTGAAAAGTCTCCCGAAAATGGAATATTCCCGTATGTTTTTCACTTTTTTTGTTACGCATTGCAGAAGGGATTAAAGAATTTATTTTATTAGTCAACTGTCGCAACACCGTGTCCAAATTTTTATGAGTATGGAGGATGAAGTTTCTTGTAAATTTTCATTTCCGTAGTTCCGTGTTTTGTAGTTAAACACGACCCGTGGAATTTGCGCTTGTTGCCTTGTATCGAGTGTTGTAATCCATCGAGTCGCTATTATTTAATATTAGTACGTGAAAACATGTCCAGCGCCATGCGAGTCTGTTTTGTCGATACACGCAAACAGTTTATACTGCGAATTAATATTTACGACATTGTTCCCTCATGGCTATTGTGCATCGAACTCGATCAATTTCGGTTCACTGTTTCGTACATTTCTAATTACGACATTCAATTGATACGACAAAAATTATCGATATTTGATTAGGTTACTCAGCTGAAAACTATTCCAATGAAGTCTCGCTGGTGCCGGTACATGTCTTAATGCAGTTTTGCGAATTTGCTGAAACAAGCTCTTAGAAAGAATTTGATACACTTAGTACATCAATATAAACATTCTTTTTCAAAATCTGTAGTAAATGTATGATACTGAACAAGAAATAGAATTAAACAAAACTGTCTGAAGTATTCATTAAAGTTAATATGAACATTTTTTTTGAAAATGTGTTGGCAATTAGAACACAATTTTTACGACAATTTTATTCGAATAATTGAGTATCATTTTCATTTATTTTCTGACGTTTCTTATTAAATTTGATATCTCCTGTTCAACGAAACAGTTTCAAAGACGTTTACCTGCAATTACGTTCTCTCGATGGCGATGCGACTAGTTAGACTAACTACTTGCCTTCTTCCATTCTTTTAGTTTTCTTTCCCTCGCTGGCGTTAGAACGATTCATTATTGTGGCAGCATGCCCCGTGTCAGGCACGACTGACGCCCACGTTCTTATTCCCCCACAATGCTTGCATTACCAACGAATTTTCTTCGCTGCTTCCCACCACCCATTTTCTGCTTCGTCTTTCGCCGCTCCCTTTTCTCCTCGTATTTCTCTCCCTTTCTCCGTTTGTATTTTCGTTTGCTTAGACTCTGCCTTACCTCGTAATCCATCCTCTTGCAACAGGAAACTGTTCTTAAATTACAAGTATCCGAACGTTCCCCGCGTGCTTTCTTTTTCGATTATTGTCCCTGGGATGAGAAAATTCTCCAAGCTCACTCGCTGCGAGCTGCTTTCGTTCGGATCTATTGTCTGTTTATTTCCTGTCTGTGTGATTTTTCTGAACTTCCATTCGAAGCAATTTTCGAAAATAATGCCCGCGGGTTCGTAAACTGTAAAACCTCCTCGTACCTCTTTGTAATTTGTTCGACGAGAGATGCGAGCTCCAATGGTGGAAACAAATGAAATACCTGGTACGGCGATAGTTAATGGATATGTAGACAATTTTTCACGTTTATTTATGTTGTCCAGTCGAATTTATATTTTGTTATAATTTTTTGCGTAATATATTTAATGTCATAGACAAGGTTTATATTTTTTCTGTGAGTTTTGAGTCGCATCAATATTACAACATAAATTTTATCTTTCGAACATGGCTTTTAAGTTGTATATCGTTAATACGTATAACACTCTAAACCGAATAAGTTCGAACAAAATGTTTTCAATGAAGACGAGAGATAGCTTACGCCAATTCCAGATTGAAATTTTCGCAACGCTAATTCTCAGTGTAACTAAACAAAAGGATGCAAGCTTTCTGGTTGGAAATTTTTTATCACAGTTTGAGTCTCGGATAAGGGGGTTGTAGCTTAATAATAGGCGAAATGAAAGTCTTCACGAAACAGCGAGGCGGTACAACGGAAAACAGATTTTCCAAGGCGGTTACGAGCCAGCGTCCTCAAGCCTCAAAGCGGAGGCAAAGAGGGGACAGCGACTGCACCGTTATGAAATGATAACTCGCGTTAGCGCAGGCTTTGCTGTAAGAAAGCGGTGCCTAGTTCCTTTGTGTTGTGCGATTTTCTTCGTGGCGTCCTCCGACAGAAATAGGTGGATGCTAAGCGAGCCAAACTTGCGAGCAGGAACCGTGCCAAGATTCGACGATCCTCCAGCCGACGCCGCCGCGCCGCCTCGGTTTAACCCCCTCGCATGCCGCGGTGTTGTTTATTCGAATTTCGAGCTAAGAACAATCCTCGGTATTCGTGTTTGTCTTCCGAAAACGGGAAACTCGATCTACGAACCCGATAATATAAGTAACTGGGGTAGCTAATTATTAGGTAGGTAGGTTAGGTCTTCTTGCTATTTTTTATTCTCGTCGAATGTTCCCCAATTTGAGTATTTACAGGAAAGTTCTATATAAATCAATAAAATATAACTATCGTCCATTGTATTCGAGAACGTTCTGCCATCTTGCAGTGTTTTTATTTTGTTTTAACATTTATTCTTGCAAAGAACACCATCAGTGGACTCAAAGGAAATGATTTAATTAAAAAAAATTTTTTAATATACCACGTTTTTAACCCCTTGCCTTACAATATCGTATCTGACTCGTGATGAAGATACTGAACAGATTCTAATAAACATGTGTGTTAATAATTTCCTTTAAACCGAATATTCTATTTTGGTTTCGTTAATATACGGCTATTGGAGAACATATAGGAAAACAATTTATATCAATATTCTCCTTTTTTAGGAAATTACGATCTACAAAAAAAGATTCTAATCACTGAAACCGTAAAATAAATCGTAGGGCCAGGGGTTAAGACGGACTAAAAAGTATAAAATAATTTTTCCTAGCCACATACAGATTCCTAACCCCATACAGATAGTCCTGAAAATTTGTGATCGGGAAGTTAGTTTAAAATCAATTGCAAAATTTGTACCGAGCAGACAAACAGACAGACAAGCGAGTTAATAAAAACGTGGTAATAAAATTCAAATGCTTTATGGCCGACCTAACACATGATCCCATTTACTCGAGACACCCTGTACAGTAGAATAATTGTTTATCCAGCATTCATTACGACACCCCGCTGTATTTCCCAGCGGCAGCGTAATTTCGGTCATTGTTTAACCGACAATTAAGGGTATCAGAATTCACCTCTCGCGCACGTTTCCGATCTACACCCCGCGAGAATCTCCTTGCTGTGTACTTATTAGGGTAGGTCGTTATGTTAGGAGCGCGCGCAGACAGTCGCGTGTGCGCGCAGGGTTGCGTACACGCGGAAACGCAACACGCATCGCGAAAGCCTCACCTCGGTGTGATACTCGAGCCTCGGCGCGAGCAATCGAGGCGTAAAATCGAATAGATTGAATTTCTGTCTTGATTCGTCGACTTCATTACTACCCTTACACGCGTACCCGATGTATATGTATCCGGAGCACTCGGTGCATTTACCTGGGTGGCGCCCACCCACGGCCAGCCCCTAACCTTCCCCATCCCTTCGTGACGGGGGCACGGAGGGTTCTTCAGGCTGTATGCCCAATCGCGAGGGCTCATTCCGAACGACTCGTCTCGACGAGTTCGACGAAGGAGTCACGGTTAAAATTGAGACAGAGCCGAAGAGGGTTGAACGGTCGCGAGTACCTAGTCGCAGGACAAGGAGGGTTGGAAAGAAAGGGTATTATCGAATGGCGAAGGGACGGCCGGAGTCAGGGTTAGGCTCGGGATGGGAGGCTTCTCGAGAGCAGTGAAATTGGATAAGAGAAAGTGAAGGGAACGGCATGATGAACGAACGCCGAATCGAGGGGGGCGACAGGATCTTAATGAAGTGTGACATCCATCTTCTTTTATGCGGCGCTAGATTCGACGCCCGAGTGGGCTTCGACGCCGCCTTCTTTACTGATCCTTTAACCGAGGGGCCTCTCGACACATCGTAATTAAATCAACCGATATACAACACCGCGACCTGGCTATCTCGCACCTTGTGCAGGAGGTGTCTCGTGACTGCGAGGTGATGACTGAACATTCTGTCGAATAGGAATCGGTTGACATGTCTGATTACGAAGCTGATTATAAATATGAAGCTCTACTTTTTGTTGATTCATGTTTCAAGACATTTTTAACGAACATGTTACAGAAACGTTGTATACACACTGAAGCAACAAAACGGTATAATCAGATAAAATGGTCAAACGTGCCCCTTAACCAAATTGTGTGGCAAGTTTCAAGTCGACATCCACACCACAAGAGTGAAATCCAAGAGATTCCATACAGACCTAGGCAAATCCCATGTATGTTTATCAAGTAGCGAGAGTAATAGAACGCTATACAAACGATTCTACATGTCTCGACGTGTGGAAGGTAATACCATAGATCTCTTGAAGCAATAAAAGCAGCTGCAAAGTTTCGAAAGTTGAGTTGCGTTCGAATGATACTGCGTATCCCGAGTGTTACAAAGGGCTGAAGATGTTTCAAGGATGCTACGATGTTCGAGAAGTTTCGAGAATTTCAAGTATCTCGGTGAGCCCTTGGGATATTCGAGATGTCAAAGGTTCTTGCTTTAGGGATTTGAGACTTTCCGGGCCCTTCGATCTTCTTAGAGTTATGAAACCTTCGGCAATCCCTATAGGTCTTGCTATCCTCAAAACTGCTACGCATCTTTGGGGCTCCTGGAAATTTTCAAACTCTCCGATAGTTTGGGAGCCCTTAGAATTCCGTGATAACATACGAATTCTTGGGACTCTCTAACTTCGAACTTTTTGATGCTTCAAGAACATCCAGAAAATTTTGATACGTTGTAATAATAGCAATCTGTATCGTTCGCTACAGGAGGGGGACATGGTGCCCAGAAAAATAATTAATTTAGTATTATATTGTCTTTATTATTTCATTTTGTGTTTATGATTTGACGTATTAAGATTTGTCAAATATTTTTTTAATTCTTGTAGTACTTGTTAGCAGATGCTTTGTTCCGGAAGAACGTGAACACGTGGAATGAGACGTGCTGGCTTTAAATATTTTATGAGTGTTTCTGTACGTAGTTTTAAATGGATCATCACAAAATTTAATCGACACAGGTGGGGGCTGTCGTGCAAAAGCCCACTGCAAACTCAGTTCCATCATCCCCTCAGTTTCATCATCCCACCACTTAAAACGTTCACTGCCGCATAAGTCATACACAGGATGTCCCACACAACTGGGCTAAGTTGTAACTTTCGTAGATTTCATGGTCGCCACTGTTTTATTAGATGGAACTTTTTAATAAGCACTGGGTTAGTACTGTCTCACCGGTACATCTAATTAAGTGTTACTTATTAGTATATTCGGGTATTTAGGGTATTTATTTATTATTATACAGAGATTAGTATATTCTAGTATATTGTAGTACAATGTAGTAAATATATTCTCAAATACTCTAGTATATTCAGGTATATTCTAGCTTATTCTATTATATTCTCTTATATTTTTGTATTTTCTAGTACTAATCGCACCACACACACATAGCAACTTCCAAATGAACCATTGTCGCCCGAGTACCATATCATGATTATTCGATTCGCCACTCGCACAGTCAGTTGATCCTTTTCGGGGTACACTGGCCGTTGAAAACTAGCAGCAAAGCGAATAGCCTAGTGCCAGCAGTGAACCCTCTACAGATTGCAGTACTTGGCTCTCCGTTTCGTAACGGTGTCGGGGCGCAATTCTCCAGCAGCAGTCAACGCGTTGCAGCTAAGTGCAAAACGTATACAGCGAAGTCCCTAATTCCATGCCCGTAAACCCGTGCCTGGTAACAATATGCTCGCTCAGTGTCTGACGGTTGATACATTCCCGTTCGTAGCCCTTGCTTGTCGAAAGGTAGCTGGTAGCCGGGCTCGATGGATTCAATTTCGTTGTCGTCGTATACGTACACCTCTCTACACGCGAATGGAAATGCGGATCGGATCCGATTGGCCGGCGTCACTTTTCTCTAACGATCTGGTCAACATTAGCGACGCTGCGCTGACGGGAAATAACGTTGAACAGGTCGAACAGTTCGAGCCTCGATCAGCCAGGATATCGACTTCTCGTGTCTGCCTTCCGTGCGCACTTTTCGGCTCGACTTTTTTTTCCGCGTTCGTTCGATGCTGTCGAGCAACGATGAAAGGGCCACGGAAACGGAGAAACAAAAACGCGATCGGATCAAATACCGACGACCCCGGCGAATACATTTTTTCCTTCGTTCGCGTAACTCTTTCGGCTCACCTTTTAATTGTCCCCGTCTTTTGTGTCTCCATGCGTCAAAACGGCGTTCAGTCTACGTTTTACCCTTTCCCGTTTTTCTTTTTTTTTTTCGATGTCGGATCCGAGGTTTCCAATAAACGACCGACTTGTTTCGGCTACGTTCCGTGGAGCGATATTTTTTTCGCCCTGTTTTCCACCCTTCTTCGTCTCGCCTCCCCTCGTCGTCAGCCTGGTTTTTCCATCCTGACGCCGGAAGCACCTGGTCCTCCGCGTTTCCACGATCATTATCGTCCACCTAAGCCGTCCCTTGGCTTCGTTATAATTCTATTTTAATTAAGCGTTGTTTGCTCCTTCGATACCGGTTGTTCTTGGATAGCTACATTTTTCGGGTTGCTGAGCTTTACATATTAAGTTGGGAATTAATAGCGGTGGGCAGATATCTTCCTCGTATCTGAGAGGTTTAATTAACTCGTAAACTGTAAAGGGGGGACATTTGTGTCCAGACGAATTTGAACTGATACTATTTACAATATAAAATATTTCAACAAAACTTATCTGTCAAAAGCATTGTGATAATCTCGATTTAAGATGTTTGATGGTACCTCATGAATTTTTCCCGATTTGTTTGAGAACTATTACTGAAGCTTTCTGCTCATCATTTTAATTGGAAAAGAATACATATCAATATAAGCAACATTTTATTTTTCGATATTTATAGAATCATGTCCTGCAAGTAACATTTATATAGTTTTTACAGTTAAAGTGAAAACAATTTCTTAAAAATTCATTCAAAACACATGAACAGGTTAAAATTTCTTGGACAGTTCACAACTTTGAGTATCCTTCTTTTAATTATCCTATTAATCTGAAACTAACACATTTTTTGCATGTCCACTGCTTTAACTTGTACGTACCCATTTTTGTCATAAATGCATAAAATCGGCAGTCTAATAATGACTTATCATTATAATTGTTACAATCTTCTGTACACCATCTGGAAACTAGACACGCTGTAGCTCCAAGCATCCAGCCGCGCTGAGCCCGAGAGACGGCAATTTTAGGCGTTTTATGGCCGGGAATTGCATCGGAGGTAGCCATATACGAATGGCAATGCCAATAACCTAAGTGACGATGACAACCAAACTACAAAAAGTCACATAAGTCACAAGTCCAATGCACAACGCAAGCCTCTACATAAGGTTTTCAGAAATTATCGCTGTCCTTTCCCTGTTTTCTCAGTCGGCTACCACGCTTGCTACGTTTCGGGTAGTGTATTCATAGTCGCGCAAATCGCTTGCATCGTTCAATTCGAGCCGTCCTTGGTATTTGACTAGATAGTGTAGCACTTGAGCCGATATTATCGTGTATCCAATCTGCGAATGCAATGGCTCACGCATCCTGTTTTGTCCCCGCATGGATCACGCGCTACACTTTGAATCTCGGAATCGTCAAAGCCCCGCGTGTTATGTCCATTAAAGCCCTGGAAATCAAAGGCGGATATAATTTAATGCCGTGACCTGGCGACGACGCGCCGAGGATCGGTCACATTTCGGCAGAACGTCCGATAGTATACACGTGTATCTGTCGAGTACGTTGTTAGCCGAAGCACCGCGCCGCCGGTTGCGTTAAAACCGGTTAGTCGCTGGGTTAATTACCTACCCGCAAGATCGATGCCGATTGTGTCTCGATATTACGCGGGATGCGTGCGTGACACTCATATGCCGGGTGGTTTCTCATTACGTCGTCGATGAACGGTCCGCTTCATCCCGATCGCAAGCGCGCTGCACAGGACGTTCACTGTTCGCTGTCTCTATAGTCGCCTCCAATCCTGGGCCTGCACACGTTCATAGGGGACAGGGGACACGATCCTGCGATCGTTTAATTGGTCGACTACCTGCTTCCGTCTTGTGCACTATACTGTACAATTCTTTAAATGTTGTCTTGCATTTGATCTATCAGTTTTTACAAATGCATAAAATCCGCAGTCTACTGATTAAATTCGTCGAGGAGCACGTGCTAGGTGCAGGATCCTCGGCGCCGAGAGCGCAGAACATCATCCGGGAATGGTTTGACAGGTAGAATGATTCAAGACGCCAGCGCAGGACACGGCTATTATTAATTTCTGCGTTTTCCCAGTCGTGGATACGTCTTGAGGATTCTTCAGACGGGTCGGACAGAGACGGAGGCCCGTTTCCCGACTCGCGTTCCATCTTCCCGACGTTTTCCTCTTCATCTTCCGTCCGGGAGGGTCGGTACTTGCGTAAGACGAGTTAAACATAACTCCCGTCAACTGTAGCCGGAACAAAACAAACAGAAGTTACTTCCTGGAGTTGGCCGCTGCGACGGAAGTGCCGGGGATCCTGCGGCCCTTTCCCTCCGTGCCTCGCCAACCCCTTCGCCGCCCGCGCTACACCCCATCGTCACGCCGGGATTAACTTCCTTTGCCGGGGCGAAATTAAATTATCAAGTTTTCAGCCCCGGAGATGGTCGGCCCGTCCCGCCTAGCCCGCAATTGGCCCCGGATGGGGCCGAGCTTTAATCCGATTGCTTATTTAAATCGCCACGGCTTGCAAATATTACCAGCCCGTTGAAAGGGGTTCGTCACTTGCCTCGTTCATGGACACCGTCACCTCCCCCGAATTTCATTCGATTTCCTCCTGTAAACATGCAAGTTCGACCAGGGAATCGAGTTATCGCACACCCCTTGACTTTTTACTTTGACTCCTGGATAATTGGGGGCAACTTTGTTTCAAATAGGTACACGTCGAACGGCGAGACAAACACATGGTGGCCACGGTTTCATTTGGTTGCACGCGTGTGATATTTATGGGGGTACAAAGGTCGGATTGGAGAGGGGGTACGGTAGGAATTGAAGAGTTCCGTGCAAAAGGGAGCTATATCACAATAATAATTTTGTAGGATATTACGGCATTCACAGAAAGTAAACTTTCAATATAAATCTCACAAATACGACTACTTACTTAATATAAATATTATTAACTTAATATAAATTTCTGACCATTCAAATTTCACTTTCTGACCATCGTGAAAGTATAATACTAATAGCTTTGTTTACAAAAATGATTGTTCTGAGTAGACAGTGGATCTTTATGCAAAATAAAAATTTTCTTCCTGAATTGCAACAAACTGGAGTGAAATAGAAGTCTGTTTTCTTTCTGAATATGTTTAATAGGTTGAAAATAATATAACAGTATTTTCAAATTCTTCTAATATTTTTACTGTTTTAAATTACACCTACTCATATTTGAGTTTAGAATTAATTGAAATATAATTTCTCTACAATTATGCATCTGTTATTCTAGATTCATCTGGAAATAAAAACAAGAAACAAAATTATTATTATTTGATAACATGTAATGATATGCAGTCGATCGAATTATATCGTTAGTCAGTCCCATGAATTACGAATAATTGTATTTACAACATATATTATTTCAAAACCAAGAAATTTGCGGTTGTATCATTATTACAATATCATTGTACATTAATTTGCAGATCAAGTCGAGTATAATTAATCTGTACGGATGTTGTTGTAATTACACGAATTGAGACAATAATTATGCAAATACTAGCACTTTAAATATTGTTCCCGTGTTTCGCAATGTGCATTTCAAAAGTAAGCGACGTCTGCGCTCACATGCTTTTTCATAAATTACCACATGCTTCTATATGAAACATATTTTTTGCAAGCATGTTTATTTTTTCGAGTTCGCGTTTTAAGTAATCGTCAGAGGTTTTCACCTAATTCAGACGTTCGTTTTAAGTTCGCGAGCCGCAAACAAACACCCACGCAATACCTAACATTTCGTGTCAATCAATGCCGGTTGACCTATTCGTGCAAAAAGCCCCTATCATGCTTAGCGTTGTGTACTGATAAGTAATCGCTCCAGCTATCGTTTACAAAGCTCAGACACGATCAGAAACAATTGCTCTATAATTCTTTTTCTTGTGTACTTAGCAGTTTAACGACTATGCTGGCATATTAACTTTGAAACGGGGTCATATGTACAACTATTTCGACGATATCTAGTATCTATATACACATGTATAAAAAATATTATTTATTTAGTATCACATCCCCCATTGTGGTAACAATGATCACTATTATATGTGACCACATGTCAAGATATTTTTGCATTCTGCCATTAGCTGTGGATTGATACTATTGGGCGTTTTTAATGAGAATCTTTTGTATACATCTTTGGGATAGTAGGAAAAGTATGTTCTATACACTGATCCGTACAATAGCAGAGCAAATCAACTATTTACATGTAGTTTTTCTACTTTTTAACACACACCAGCAACAAACTTCTAATTAAAATTGCACCTTGCAATTTTTCCTATTTCATTCCACTATTTTCGAAGGTAGCTACCTAAGTTCATTATTCTTATTTTCTATAAATCCATTAAATAATTTGTACTTATTTAAGTTCGTTAACTCTCAGTAAGTATTATATATCTCTAATTCGCAGAGTGATTTCTAATTTTTTATTAGCTATGTATCAGCTGTTTATTTCAGTAACGATGTTCATAGCTAAAGCAACGTGTCCTTTCAATGAACAAAAATATTATCATATAAAATTACAAGACTCTGGAATACCATGTTCTGTGTTATCGTTTTAAGTAACAATATGCATAAAATTAATTTGACTTGCTCTACCGAAATTACAAAACCGTGTGACAAGTCGCACAAGTGTGACTGTTGGTAGCGAACTTATTATACACATACAGTTAATCGGATCAACGTCAGCAAATGTGGCAGCCAGATTGCTCGATCATGCGATTTTCTCTGTACTAGCGAGGGAGTCCTAGGAAAAACACACGGTTAATCGCGTAAGAGTAATTCTCCGTTCGATTAGATCGATCCGGACGCGTTTAACTTTCCAATCGACGACGTCGCCTCTCGATAATGTCAGAACCGAGGCACCGACCTTCCCGGGTTAAATAATGGTTTTCGGCCATGGGGTGAATATAACTTAAGGGCACATTCATCCTCGTAAACGTTGGACTTTCGGCACGATCCATCACATTGATGAATCGTTCACACCAAATGGATTTACTGCGACTAAGGGTTACTCTGCGCTAAGAGTGCTCCAAGTTGGAGAACAGTCAATTCCGCATAAGTAACCCATCGAAAGGGCATTTGTTTTAACGGGGCTTAATGAAGGATCTTCTTAACGATCGCCATTGTGCCTCTCAAAAAGTTGCTCCTCTTCTTAACAAGCGCCGAGCATTAATCATCGAGCGTCTGTGCTTAAGGTAACTGCGAACCACTATCTGTGCAAAGTGTCTTGCGCGGGAACATAGTGGTTCTACATACAATGGTAGATCGGAAGTATAACGCTGAAGTTGCGCATAGATTCGTTTATGAAAATGACTGATTTCAACGTTGGTTCGCTAGAACAGAACCTGTCTAGTGCGTCTGATCATTGTTCATCGTTTCTACTTAACACAGTCTAGTAAAATGTGTGTATTAATTCCTTTGTTTAATGTGTTTATTAATTCCATTTGAATTCTGTATTAGAAGAATTATAATTTCATTTGAACTACCTTATATTTCATACATCACTTTATATTTTAGCTGTGTACGTATTTGCTAGAATAGAAGCTGGGTATCGTGTCTGATCATTATTTGCTGTTTCTGTTTAACGCAGGCCGATAAAACACGTGTACTAGTCATGATTAAAAATCGCCGTAGACACAATACACCGTTCTAGTATGAGACCGATATCTCAACTAACAGAAGATCATAGTTGATCCCATTTGGTGGGTCCATTATTTATGCATTGGACAGCTCCTTCCCAAACCCCAGATCCTAAAGTATCATCTATTCCAATGAGCTTTTCGAACACATCTTGCATCAAAGTAATACGAAGTCAGTCGAATCTCTTCCCGCTATACTATCCCGAAATCTATGCAGAGTAGCCACCTAGATTACCTGGACCGAGTGCATTACTGAATACGGAATCTACGAATTCCGCTCATGCTCCCCAATCGCATCAGCGAGTTCCGCCAAAGACGCGTTCCGAATCGGTCAAGCCGGACTTCGGACGAAGGCGGAATTCCCGCGATTTTCGCGATCGACGAACTAACCGTGGCCGGTCGCAATCCCCTGCGTGACGATTCCGCGCACGTCAGTTCGCGAACACCTCGTCGAATCGGGCTGGACATCTGAAAATTGCTCGTCGACGAGGACGGCGTGAAAGGTGTGCAGCCGATGTCACCGGCGAAACTGCTGAACAACTTCACTCTATTCTCGGGCGGCGAACTAGCGCGCCGCTGGATGCCTAGACCTGCCGAGTGCAATGCACAGACCCGGGGCCCCAGACCAGACACTAGCACGATACGACAAAGTCAGGACTCTCTGTACGACAGTTTGGGAGCTCGTGCTTGGGATATGTCGCGGCTCAGAGCTATCCGGAACAAAGGGGGGCGGCCTGGCGAGAGCAAAGGAGCGCTGCTAGAACCTGCGGGGGACGGAGGAATCGACGGGAACGTATTACCACGACGTGTCAATTGTTCCAGAAGACCGGAAACTTATTGCCCGTTTCGTAATCCTGCGCTGGACATGGCCGGCCAGAGGCAAGCCGGTTTCAAGGACGACCCGCCTCCCCGCAGACTCGAAAGTTCTCCAATAAACTGGTACACTTCGTACCGGCTCCCTCTTATTACACGCTCGTTTCCGTCACTTTCGTGGCTGACCTGAACTACTTCAAAAGGGACAATCTAGTTCGACGCTCGGATGCCCGCCCTTATGTTTCGTTCCAGTTCGGTTGTACGATGTGTACCGGATAGACCGTTATTGGTAGCCCAGCGAACACTGTCGTCTGGTAATAACACTTCTTAAAGAAGAGCGATCAGAGGTGCCAGCTGAAAACGTGGCTGTTACGCTTCTGGTAGATTAGGGATTTGTTGTTGGACGTGTACAATGACTTGCGCGATTGTTCAAAAGCCATTTAAGTCGGAATTACATTTTTAAAAGTGGGCTAGATGATTTCAGTTTCTCTGGGAAGCTAGGGGTACCAGTCTGCACACAACATTTTTGAGGTATCGAGTCTACTCAAACGTTAAGTTAATTTCTAACTCATTAAGTTAAATTAATAAACTTCATTTAGTTGCTCCCTTTTTTGGAATGTATACAAAAATTTAAAAAGGCTAGTATTGGAGTACAATTACTATTTTTACCACGTTTTTATTAGCTCGCTTTCTTGTCTGTCTGTCTGTCTTTCTGTTGGGAGACAAATTTTGCAATTGATTTTAAACTAACTTCCTGATGAGCTAGAGACTTGAAATTTTAAACATAGCTCAGAACTGGATGACAATGCAATATTTAAAAAAAAATTTTTAAAAAAGCCTATGCGTTTGGGAGATATAAATTATTAATAAATTTAACCTTGCACCCCCCACGCGTTACGTCATCGCGTTCAGCGTCCCCACTCTACTACGTGTTCCCACTCTGACTCATCCCCATTCCACTGATCCGTTCGCACCGATGGGGGTCAGTGTGCGTTCAAGCTCCGTGCGGTGTATACATAGTTACTACGTATTATTATACTATAATGTTTGTTTACCAAGCGAAAGAACAGTTACACCGAGATTCTCCGTCAAACCTTTATCTTTGACATTTTACCACGGCGTTTCGATATGATGCGGTCGCAATACCGTCTGAAATTTACTACGTGTCTCTGTTATAATCTCAAAATAATGTCTACAAAAAAGAAGCAGTTCGTTAATGATGATTTTCACAGGGAAGTCGCCAAATCACCAGGTATGCCATTAAATATTTTACGTTTTTATTAGGTCGCTTTCTTGTATGTCTGTTTGTCTGTTCGGTACAAATTTGATTACAACTGATTTTAAACTAACTTCCCGATGAGCTAGAGACTTGAAATTTTAAACATAGCTCAGAACTGAATGACAATGCAATATTTAAAAAAAAAATTTTTTTTAATTTTAAAAAGCCTATGCGTTTAGGAGATATAAACTATTAAAAATTTAACCGTTACACCTCTCCGCGCGATGATCGATAGTACCCATTCGGTTCCCACTCTGACTCATCCCCATTCCACTGACACGCTTCGCACCGAAGGAGCTTGTTGTGCGTTCGAGCTCCGTGCGGTGTTTACAAAGTTACTACGTATTATTATACTATAATGTTTGTTTACCAAGCGAAAGAACAGTTACACCGAAATTCTCCGTCGGATCTTTATCTTTGACATTTTACCACGGCGTTTGTTACCACGTTTATTTTTCGATATGACGCGTCTTAATACCGTCTGAAATTTACTACGTCTTTGTTATAATCTCATCAAAATGTTCAAAATCGATTGTAAAATTTCACACATACAAGACTAAAAAGCAGAAAATAATTATTTAAATAAAAATAAATTTTTAAAAATACCACGTTTTTGGACTAAAACGGAAAAAACGGATTAAAAAGTATAAAATAAATTTTTAAAAAACATCACGTTTAAAAAACGGACTAAAAAGTATAAAATAATTTTTTCTAGCTCCAAAGGTTTCCAAAGCTCATTTGCTCAAAAGCTTTTCTTCCCCACTATTCGCAGAGCAATTCGAAACTTTCTGTGTATTCCTGTTTCAAATTATTCCTCTAATTATCGTTTCCCAGAGAGTCGTCCGTTTTATTACAATTGCAATGTCTCTAAAACAATACACCAAGTTGCATCTCCCATTGTATGTTGACTTGTCCGATATCGTCAAGGTATCCTTCCGCAGGTAGCAAAGTTTCAAATTCCCAGTTACCGCGGCACCGTCAGCAGATTTTCTCCTCGTCGGAATGATAAATTTAATTGAAACTTGTTACGAAAGTTCGCCGGCGATCGCCGTTTGAAAGACTGTTACTTTTTCGCCTGCGTCGGTTTCAGCATGCCATATATTTCCAAAATAAACAGGAACTTTTCATATTTATCGATGCGGGAATTTTGATCGAGACTTGTCGATAACGGAATGCGTCGGCAGATTCTGTCCACGGGCAGGAATTTTCCTTTTCATCCGATTGGCAAATTTAATTTGTGTCTCGTTCCGCGACGATCCTCTTCAAAGACGTCGCTGCTATGTATTTCCAATCATCCTTCAGGTCGTGGAAGAAAACGCGAGTCCCATGCCGCAGATGGAAAATAAAATTCCGCTGCTACTGCATAATTCCGAAAGGGAGGATGCTCGACACTTACATAAAATATCGTTCCACGCTCTCGACCCGGTATCGCGTGCATTTCTCATCGAGGGTCATGATTTCATGGGGAAAATAGCATGCATGTGTGTGAGCAACGATTGACGTCATGTTTCGTTATTCTTTATTTTGTGGGCTACTTTTCTGAAAAACTGCTACTTGATTTTAATTCTCCATGTCAAAGCAATTCCGTAATTTTGACACGTCAGAACGCATTCAGTTAATTCTGGATTATTTAGGTTCGGTAGAAAATAGAATATAAAGAATTTCAACTTGTTTAATTAAAGAATTTATATGAAATATTTATGTACAGCGTCGGCGAATGAAAATATGATTGAAGTTGCGAAAACATTTCACAAGAGAACATTCCCTCTTCTGTTTCCATTCATACCAATTTAAATATACATATTTCGGTGTGAGGGTCGCAAGGCAGCAAACACAGAATTTGATCGCGTGCAGATACAGTGGAATTTCAGTCACGCATAATCAGCTGTAGCTTCAACGTGCCGGACTTTTGTTTTCTTTATGAATATTCATCATGTTAACATTAATCAAATTCCAAAGCTTGTTGTGCAAATTGATCATTCTGAAAGACAAGGCATGCGAAAAATGTTACGTTTGAACGCTCCGTTATTGCAAATTCCAAAATTCGAGATATCCTCCAAATTTAGGCAAGACCGTGCTACGGTGCGCATATACGGTTGCGCATATTTATAATTTTTATAACATGTCATGGAAATTTATTGAGAATTTTCAGTCCAGCATCAAAAATTGATATTTTTAGTTCATTGTACCTTGCACAATTATTAATTCTGCTGGTGCATAAAATCTACTGTACATTCGTTGTACCCGATGCTCAACAAAAAACAAATTTGAAGTCATGTGAAACTATAGATTTTTAAGTTTATACATAGATACACTGAAAAAAGACTGCGGATCTTCATGCAAAATAAATCTTCTAATTACAACAGATATTTAAAAAGATAATGGAATTTAATTCTTTGTTTTTAACTAAATAAATTACTGATTTCATGGAATTTTATAGGCACTGCTTCAGCAACCACTACTCTCAACCATTAAAACTTTTTTACTGTTCTAGTCGTATGTCTGCTCTCAGCCACCACAGCAAAGAACCATACTGATCTCATATTATAAACATTAAGTCGACAAGCTTCGGAGATACTTAAAATATTTTATATGTATAAACTTAATACGACCGCAAAGGGTTAAAATGAAACAAGAAATGAAAAGCTAACTTGCTGCTACCAGCAAAGACAAACCAAGTTCCCTTCAATCACTCTTAAACGGTTAATTCTGAAAACCCGACAGGACAGCGATTCGATCAGCGTGAAGCTTGAAGCATCGTGTTTACCTCGACGAAAACTTTGTACGAATTTCTCGTCGAATAAGTACACTGTAAAAGAAAAAGGGTCGCGAACGACGTGACGGCGATCAAAATTACCGATCCCTCTAAATCTTGATGGAACGTCGTCCCGGAGCTTTCCGTAACGCGGCGAACCCGGGCACTTCGCGTGCGGAGTGCATACGAATCGCAATTAATCACCGCTGTCGATGATCGATTAAAAGCTGGCGCGATGGGTGCTTGTAAATTGAGGATTATAGCGCACGGATGTTTAAATACCTTGCAAATTGGCACGCGTAACGCGTGTATCGTTCGTCGGGGCTCGGTTCCGCGTCGGTTTCCAGTGATCACAGCTACTTTGACAGGTATGCGGAGGATGCGCGTCCCATAATTACGCGCACGGCGTCCCGCTTACAGGGGTCCGGTGTTAATTAAGTAATTTCAATTAAAATTCTTCACGGTTCTTGGTGCTTTATATGCTGACACGAGGGCGAGCCGGGGGGCCCCCGCAACTCCGGCGAACACTCGTCATCGTAAACAAGTTCCGCCCATCCCCGGCTTCCGGACCAATTTGTATGCAAAACTCGCGCGTAAGGCTGTATCCGTGGAAAACCGAGTCCCGCTCGCGCTTGACAGGACACACTCCTTTGAGGATCGTCTTTAAAAATTTGTGTCGTTTATCAATGAAGATTTTCCGGACCGTCCCCGAAGAGAACCTTTTTCCTCGGTCTTCAACGCCGGCTAATGGTTGTCCGGCTAATGGCAATCCGTTGCTTTGGATCACGGCGATTGCGGGTAATCACAATAATCGTGTGTGTTTTGCGGATTCAGAAGCCAATCATTATTTCACTGAAAAACGAGGAATTAGACGGTTCTAATAGATAAGAGGTTTGGCTCGTGTCATGGTTGGAAGAGATAATGACTGGACTGCGGATATTTATGCAAAGCGTCTTCTAAACGTTTATTAATATGATGGACAATCATATAAATAGTCTTTTACATTGAATATTTCATTCAAGCAGAACATTTTTATTGAATTTAGTTTCTTGAGCTTTGCACTTCTCTTTATGCTGGAAATGTTATTTTTAAATTCTGCAAGCTACTGTGAATGATCCCTTATAAGAAAATAAGAAGACAATGAATAATAAAATTTTTTCATCCGAAGCTTTGTTTCCGAGACTGTCGTCCGTCGCGTCTGATCATGACCAACCAATTCTACTTGCTGCATATACTGTAGCACGCGAACCATACTGATCATTAAACTCATTTCCACGAAAACGAGGAAACGAAAAAATGATATTCCTTATTTTTTATTTATAACTACATGTAGAATCTCTCCCTGCTTTTACATATTCGGCCGCACCCCGTATATTTCAGCAAGCAAATTGCAATGAAATTAAAGGCCCCGCTTTTAGTTCGAATTAACCCGAACAGCGCACAAGGGTTAAAGGTCGTTTCGATCACGAAAAATCGGGGTGTAAAAGAGTTATCGGGTGGCATGGTTGGAGCACTACGTAGTAAGCGAAAAATATGTTTTTGTCCGGGAAAGAGGTGACTCGGCGATTGATGGAGCGTGGCTAATTGAACTGCATGGAGTGCAGTGGGAAAGTGAACATTTCCTAACGCGCGGAGATTACGCCGGGAGGTCGAGTCGACGGTATAAAGGTACAATTAACGTCGAAAAGTCGATTAGAGTGGCTTTGGCTTTGTCAGTTAGTTAATACATCCCACCGTGTCGCTTTATGAACTAGCACAGGGATCCATCGTCGGACGATGCAAGTTCGGCACTGTTAACGATAATGCAAGGCAATAGAGCTCGCTTTGACTGGGACGAAATTAAGTGAACTTTAATTGAAATTTCTACCGACGGCTTTCGGTGACCGGCCGCCGGTGATCGCGCGTTACCCCTGCACATATTCGAACACGTAAATACGGGCGCGTGAAGTAGAAACGATGATATAAATCTACGGCAATTAAACATAGCCCAGTGACGTTTAAAACGGCGCTTTTTCCGCGACGTTATCCTCCTTTGAACCTCGAAAACCTGATGCTCTTTCAGACCTCCCCGGTCCCCGTTTGAAAAATGTATTATAACATGTTTATTCTCCGCCGCCTCGACGAAATTGCTGCGTCGCTTGTTGCGTTTGTCCCGTTTTCGGTCGGGACAAGCAACGGCATGTACCGTAGCACCTCTGAATAAAACATTTCGACGGAAATGAAAGAAAGACACCACTCTTCGGCGTGTGTTTTTCGCTTCCAGACAGTTTTTGCATATGACGAGTGGGTTATCGGCTGCAGCTCATGCAAATTTACGCTTTCTCTGGATGAATTCGAGGATATTCGAACCGAAGAAATTTTCTGCTTCCGAAATACTTCTAATAAATTTAAAATAGAATGAAATTAGGTGGAACTCTGTTGATCATGTATTTTATCAACTTTCGATAGCCATTGATTTTTTACTGCATAAATATTAAGTTATGGGCGATCGTGTCATAAAAGAAGAGAGGAGCTCGTAAAAATCCACGCTTTTTCCGGATGAATTCCGAGATATTCGAACCGAAGAAATTTTCTTCGCTTCGGAAATACGTTTAGTTAATTTAAAATAGAAGAAAATTACTGTTTTTTACTGTATGAACATTATATGGGTCGTATCATACAAAAGGGAAGTAACTTGTGCAAATTTAAACGTATATTTTAGTGCTAGGAGCTTTTTTATGTAAGAAATTAAGTTGGGAAGCATTATGACAAATTGTAAAATACGAGCAGGGTTTAATAGAATTTTGCGTATAATTAGTTTAATTATAATTTGCTGAAAGCGTCAAGGAAAGAACGATCTCTTTTAACACTACTAACTTATCTAAAAAAGCGAGAAGTTTTCTATACCCCGCAGTCGACAGATCATAATTTACGGTATCGGGTACCGGATAAACTATTAGTTAAAATTATGCGGATACTGGCGAGCATAACGATGACTGATTCGTTCGAGCTGGTTACGACCAGCCGGTAATAACACTGACATTCTTAATGTGGAAATATTACGAAGGGCCATCGATAAATTACAATAAACAGAGGAAGTCGACTTCGTTGCCGAAGAGAAAATGTCGGCTCGGTTTGGGTCAGAATTATCGAGGACATCAACCGCGAGAATCAAATTGCTGCACGTATGGCTGAGCAGAATTTAACCTCTGTTTAATTGTTGGACGCGAGCTTTTTCGCAACGTCAATCGATTTCTTTTTATGTTGCTACAGAATTGTAACTAAGAGAATTTTAAGAAAGTGGAACCAAATAAAATCTTTTATTCAGTGGTAAATCTTACTAAATTCTGTCGAATTTTATATTCTAGCATTTCTTGACAATTTTCGGAAGCCATAAATGCATAAAGGTCTGCAGTCTAATAGATAAACGTTTAGATGATAATGTTTTTGGAAGTTAACGTTGTACAATTTGAAGCAAAAGATGAAGCCCTTTTCCAAAAATTTTGGAATGAAAGTGATTTTATTTAGTTCGATCAATTTGTGAAAAGTATTGTACGATGTTAAATTCAGAAGCTTTGTTATGCAAAAATTTTTGGAATGAAAATGATTATTTCAGTTAAACATAAAAAACTTATGTAAGTTCGGAAAGTTGTAACAATAATTCGAATGTATGCTATTCACTTCATTGTACTAACTAGGATATGACGAATGTGTACTACTAGAGATTGTGTACGAATAGATCGATACTATTGCATTAATGCAGGAAAACTCGATTGCGCTGATTTAGATGATTGGAGGTATCATTCGTGTTTGTAAGTGGTATGAGTCGTTACTCAGTCAGCCGAGCGGTAGTTAGTCACGATCTGGCGTGTTCACTTTGAAACCAATTTTCTGATCAATTTTCGCGATCTTTAATTTCAGATTCTGGTTGTTATTCAATTTTATGGAAACTCGAGATCATTTTCCATTAATGCATATTCTTATCGATATGAATCATTGAAAATTTAAAAAGAACTTATTTTATTATGTACTCCCTCTGATTTCTATTAGTGCTTGTATAGGGTTATCCAAAATAGACTATAGGAAGTTTTTTTAAAATATAAAACATACTATTTTTAATTTTATTGGTTTTTTTATTTAATTATCAGGTATTATCTATGACAATTATGTGTGGAAGACGATATCTGTCAAATGACCACCACGACCACGTTTACAGACATCAATTCGAACATCAAAATTTTCGATGACATTTTGGAAAGAATGGACCGATTACGCCTTTCGACCAAAATCCACACCATTTAGTAATTTTTTTTGGATGAGGTGATCTTCCTTGAATGGCTCTTGGATTTCCATCTCCCCATATGCGACAATTTTGCTTATTGACGTGTCCATCCAATGTGAAATGAGCTTCATCGCTGATTCACGTAATTTACGATGGATATTTTTTATTGTACACTGATTTGCAAAATAAATTTTAGTAATTTTAACACGCACTTCAATCGTATACGACTCCATTGTTAAAATTGTCTATCATTGCAGGTCAGAAATACAAAAAAGTGACAAGAAACAAACGTGGTACTTGTACTAAACAAAGGTACTTTTGGATAACCCTATAGAACTCTATGAAAATTCTTCTTATTTATAAGGTAGCTATGTATGTATTTCGATTCCTGGCCGTATTAGAATATTATTTACGAAGCCGAATGTCTGCTGACTCATGGCACACCAACAGGAAATAAATCACCGCGACACCCTACGAGAGAGTGGGTGAGAGAGAGAGAGAGAGAGCAATGGTAGCTGATACAAGCGCGATTCGTCGGAAGTTTTCGCATTAACCGCGGGTTAGGGCAACGAGCGTGGGTCCGCCCTTGTAGATCTTGGCAGTAAACCCCGACGATACGGCGTTTTATCCCCCTGGCCGGTCGGCGTTCCCCCGAGTAAATCTTCTTGTTGAAAAACGAAAAACAAGATAGGCTTTGGAATAATTATCTCTGTCGGCGGTCGGCAGTCGGAGGGGTTTGCCGAGATTCGTGTAAAACTGCAGATTACAGAATATCCGCGGCCGTTTACGCGGTGTCCCGCTGAAAGTGTCTCGTAGGTTAACCAACATTAAAAAGTGAAAAAGAATACGAAAAAAGAGAGAGAGAGGAAGGGAACGAGGGTAGCAAGAGCGTCGGCGCCAGAAGAAGAAGAAGAAAGAGAAAGGGAGGTAGGAACATAGGGAGGGGCAGGGGGTGGAAAAAAAGGGAAGCGACCGTACCGGAGAGAGTTTATCGTGCAATTTATAGCCACCGGCTAACCCTCGCCGCTATCACGGATTGGATTAAAAAAGTGATTAGCACGAGAATCGGGCGTGTTAGGCGTGCGTGCTCTCCTCTGTTATCAGCGGGCCGGGCTATACGATAGCGATCGGACATTTAGTACCCTCGATAGTGACGCTAATCCGGAGTTACGAAGGAAGGAAGCAGTGGTTGTCAACCGTTATCCCAGGAGGAACACTCTCCGTATCGTCCGGCGAGCCTCGGACACGCAATCAGAAGAGCATGTAAATTGTAGATTAGCGAGCACCGGCAACCGGCAGCCTCTTTACCCGATCGCCGATACTGCGATACCGGAATGGAAATTAAAACGTTTACGGCTGGTCTACGCCACTGTTCCCGGGAAATCCCTTAGGAAATTACGGATATTAGGTAGCCGGGGATAATGCTCCTTTCGCCCGACAGGAAAAACGAAACCGTAGGAGTCTCGCCCTCTCTGCGAGCCCCTGTCCCGTTTTGAAATTTTAACGAAGCTCTTTTTGATCGATAATTAAATCCGAATTTCACGGGCTCCGCCGCGCCGCCCAGGAAATTCCGACTCGAGCTCCGCTTGCCCAGAGACCTTGAGAGATACTCGCGATATGTTGGTGTGCGCTGCATTTTTGCGAAATTAGGGAATGAAAAGTTGGGGATATTGACTTGGTAACGAGGCCACCTCTCTGCTCTGGAATAATGAATTGATGCCTTCACCCTGTGATGAAAGTGATCAGTAGGCTGAACACCTTTGTGCGAAATGAACATTTTTTATGTCAATTGTGAGAAACAATGTGAGGTATAATTTTAATACAATCTATGCGGAATTGTGTGGTAGTACACGTCGTAAATAAACCATCTCGATCTTGTTATAAGTTTATATTTGCTAATGATGATGAAATAATTTTATTTTCTGCATTAATAGCTTTACTTGGTTAAAAATAACATTGGGTTCGAGCCTTTCGTAAATCACAGTGAAAGTTTGTAAAAATATGGTAGAAATCTTTTTGGACAGCTGGATATCTCGGTGGTAATAGATTTGCAATCTTAACGGATCCATCGTGCCTTGTAATTCTTCTTTAACCGTGATTTACAGCGATCGGGTATCCTATCAGCGGTAACCGTGGCACGGCGGATAAACCGCGGGAAAAGACCGGCGGATTTTACTAATGCGTCCTTAATGTAACAAAGGGAAATCCATTTCGCTGATCAGCCAGCCTCGTGATGTACGTCTTCGTGACATGCGACTATACTGCATTCGTGGGAATGGCGGCGCTGCTCCTAGACCCGTGTAGAAATTACCACCGCTATTAATTCGCCCGCACGCATTAATAATTGCTGTTCATCAATCCTCCTTCCAATTGGCTGCTATCGGCAATGGCGGATCGACTTCGTGTTTCTAATAACGTGATCACTAGACTGCGGATATTTATGGAAAGATCTGCGGAAATTTTTTTTTCAAAAAAATGCTAGAATATAAAATTCGATAGAATTCAGTACTATTTCTATTTGTTTTGGATCTACAAAGATTGTTCTCATTAAAAATAGGATTTCATTTGATTCCATTTTCTTAAAATTTGTCTACAAAAATTGGAAAATGCATAAACATCCGCAGTCTAGTGATCATACTTTTAGTTCCATACTAAATGTAAAGGCACTGTTAAGGCAAGGACTCTGGTCTGGGAAGTTTTCAGTCATTTCTTTGTTAGTCCTTCAGTCAATACGAACGACAGTCCTTTCCAGTGGCCCTTCGATTGTAGACGGCGCCAAGCGCGATATTCAACAGGATCTACTGAAACATCAGTCTATTCCTTAACAGGCACTTTTGATGTTTCCAAACTTTCTTAAAACGAAGAGAGTCGTTCTTACGACGCATTTCCATCCTCTAAATGTGCAACGTTCCCAAAAGTATATTTCCAGCCGTAATACATGACTCACACCGTTGTAAATTCAATCTCCATGAATCCCAACATTACGGCGCGAGTTGAACAACTTCGTTGATTAATTGAGTTCCGTCTCGAAAAATAGAATTATCGTGAACTATTCGAGTCCCTTTCACTTCAGAAACCGTTTTCCGTTTCGTCGGGAAGGCGGCCGTAAAAGCTTTTTAAATGGCGAGAATTGTCTGTCGTGCCGGTCTTTTCGCCCACCAAGAAAGTAAACCAAATAGTACGCAACCGTGAACGAGCCCCGTATTAAAACCGGCAATTAAAATGTGTCAGGAGAATCGGAATTCACCGGCCGGGGACCTCGTATTCTTCGACACATTCAGACTCCTTCCTGTATAAATCGAAAGGAAACGCGGATCTCATTCGAGGCACTCGCCGCCCCGTCGCTTCAAATCCTTTTCTTTCCCAGCCGAGAGAGGGATGCCCGTAAATTCCTTTGGATCATTACCGCTCTTTTCCACACCGACCCTTTAGTTAACTTTAATTAATTAACCGGACCGGCGAAGTAGGTTTCCTTTATACTCGCAACTTCTTGGATTCCTTGGGACAGGACTGTCTTGTCCACCTTTGGCACAATGCTTAGGATCGGCGACAAATTTCAGGGTCCACGAAAATGGAATGTCTGGCGATACCGCTGTGGCACTGGCAATTTGCGAAAAGGAAAAGGGAGGATATCCTTTGTACTCTTCAAGATTTGCGTGGCGAGAACCCAGTGAAAAGTGTTTAGAGGTATCTGGTTCACTTAAAAAAATTAATTGGTTCACTTTGTCCCTCGAATTGGTGCGTCGTACAGTGTGACGAGCATATGGACGTTCTCTCTGTGTGTGGACAAAATTCATAACTCTTAAACTAAGTAATTTTCGAGTAAAGTACCTTAATACTTTTTGAAAATTAAAAATGAAAGTAATACGTAAAATCGAACATTTGAATGGTTATCATTTTTTTGAAAAATAATTTTTATCATTGATCGTACAATAAACGATAACCATGTGTGTATAAAATGAAATCTAATTGGAATTTCTGTCATATAAACTGAATGACAGATATCGTGTTAAACGTCAATGCAGAAATGTCCCGATGCACCCTAGTGCACGAGCGATACGAACTGCATTTTTAAATAAATAGAATTAAAAGTATTTGAGTGACATGGTGAAAGTATAATATCGCATACAATGTTTCGGAAAAATTAATTTCGTTTGTCTTTTATAAAAAGGCTTTATATACAACAAATATTTCATGCAATCCTACATTTTTGAAAAAGAGAATACCGAAGATGGGTAGCTCAGGCTGTCTACACACTCTAATTCCTTAAACCCTCGAAAAATATGGGTAGCACAGTCGAGGGGTGCCGAGACCACCTAAGGGTCAAGCATAGAAGTGCTTCAGATCTACGAACAATATGATACAGCTTTTCCAGCGTGGTCTTCTTTTACCATTTTTAATCTCACAGTAAGGTATAGCAGAAAGTAGTTAACTGTTGCCGAGGAAATAATCGTTAATAACATAAAAAAATATGTTTTCTATAAAGATTGTACATGCCCTACAGTGAGGCATTTTGTAGACCTGTGCAACGTCTCATAAATTGGAAGAATACTTAATTCTGTAGATTAGATAGGCAAGAAGCGTAATTTCTAAAATTGATGGAAGTTCTAAATTAAAAAAAAAACTTTCAAATTACATTCCAAATATTATATTTGTATTGAAAATGACATGAAATATAGATTAAGTTTCGAAATTGAAAAATCTAGTTATAAATTATAATAAATATTATTCTATTTTCTATCTTTGGAATTCAATTGCAGAAAATGATAGACTAGATAAGTGGCTATACAATTAATTAATAAAATTGTTATTTTGAAATGTAAGTTATTTTGAATGTAATCTAATACACACATTCTGTAGACTGGAGATACAAATCTTTCGAGTAAATTAATTAATTTATTTTGGTAACACAGAAAAGTCAGACATGTCGGGGAGAGAGTAAAATAAAAATTGAATATGGAATACTATTGTATAGATACATGGTCTCTGAAATATTCCCGCCGCTCCAGAGTTAATAAAATAGAAGATATGAAATTAAATGGAAGAATTGTATTTATTCAAGATTCGATCAGTTCCACAAGGTCCGCCGTTAATAGTAAGCAGGAATTTTCATTACTCGAAGTAGTGAAACTCTTGCCTTTAATTTTCATCACAGCAAAAAGTTCCATTTATGCTTCACGAAACTGGATGCGTTCCGATAAATTTAATTAACCCCGATGTATAAACTGTGACAAAAAAAAAGAGTCAAACTACGTTATCGGAATTCGAGTTTGGGTCTTTCGGCTGGTAGTTTCAATCGCTCGAATAATTGCTACTCTGAAAATTTTAATATTTAATCTCTTGTACAAACGGTTGAACTGACGGTGCGCAAGCATGACAAAATAGTTTTATCAATGCCAATGCAAAACGTTAAATACAGATATACTGTACATTCTCAACTCGTCCGCTTGTCATTTACGCCGCATTTAAAAAGCATAATTCTTTTTAAATGAAATATTTAAATGGGAAACAATTTTCTACGGCAAAATCCGTAATTAGGACTTATTGACATTGTTATACAGGGTGGTCCAAAATTCAAAGGAGGAGTAAAGTTTACTTTACCGGAATAAAAATTTGTGCCTTTCTCCTATAAATTATGATGTATTTGGGATGTAATCCAGTAGATTTGTACCCGGGGCGGCTGCAGGTCGAAGTTTCGATCCTGAAGGATCAATGGTTCAGGAGTTATGCTTGCTTAAAGTTGAGCAATCTGGAGTGTTTTTGACAGGTAAGGGCGCCGCCATATTGGTTTGTAGTGACGATCGCGAGCCGTTTACCGAGCAGAACCGCTAGATTGCCCTGTATAACACACTCGCAAGACAAGAAGTCTCCTATCTACGTTACAAACATGAAGCAGTGGTTTAGGAGCACACGAGGAGCCAGACAGCCAGCGTAAAATCTTTGAACCCGTGGGCCGCGCGATAAATGCAAAATGTATGTTTAAACAAGGACGTCCCAAGTAATATATTCGAGGATATTCAGGGGCGACACGTAATTTGTGGCGTGTTTTACGAGCTCGTATTCAAGGGACGCGGATGGAGTGTAGTTCCAGGGGCTCGAAGAGGAGGAAGGCTTGCTCCTCGCGTTAATAGGGCCGAGCATTAGGTTATCTCTCCGAGGGGGTTACCTTGGCCCGGGGGTGGCGATGGTGGTGGTGTCTGGAATGGTGGTGTGACGATGGTGGTTTGGCGATGGTGGTGGGTGTGCAGGTTGCCTAGGCCAGAGGATGGACGACGTCGGCCGCGCCGGTCGTGATTCGGTTGGACACGCGTATCTCTTTGATATATTGCGGTCAGAGATGCGTTTTTTCCTCCGTCCACCCCACCCCCGTCCGAACCTCGAATCCGTCGACTGAACTTCGGATCTCTCGTTCGGCTTTACTCTTTTTGCACTGTCGTCTCCCATTCCCGGCCCGTTTTCTCTCTTGTCTATGAACTTGGCAGCGAATTATGGCAGGCCTGCTCGCGCGCACGGGAAATATTGCGCAGCTCGATAAATCCGCATCCGCGAAAACTTTTCTGGCCCGCGATCGCGCGCGACGTACGACTGAATCCGTATCTGCTAGTTAATACGTCCCTCGGTGATGGTCGAGGGACTGTCGAGCTGTAATTCTGATTTGTATAATACTATACAGGGTATCATCCCTATTTCTTCAGAGATTTCGGGGTGGGCGGAACTATAACAAGATGCTTGAAGCCAAGGATTCGCCAAGGCCGCACACGTGCCGACCGAACCTTGGGTTTTTCTGTCGTCTGGAAACCATACGCGCTGTAGTTTCAATATTATCGCGTTACTGCTATCAGAATTTAGGACGTCTGGAGACTGCCATTTAAATGAAATTATTTTTAAAACTAATTGCATATATAAGAGTTCCTGGAGTTCCCTGATCATTATGCATTTATGAAAACATTGGTTGGGTGAACTATAAAATAGTAAAAGATTTTTAAAATTTAAGAATATTGTTGTTTTCAATCTAACAAAGTCATTAGGGGATGAAATCAATTTGTATATGGTATATTCCTGCTTCCTACGATCAATGCAAAATATTTTTATTTTGCATAAAGAGTACACAGTCTACTGATGAGCGATTTTAGAAAACAGTGTCAAAAATGACGGAGAAAGCGTCGTCACGTGGGCTTTAAAGGACCTCGGAGCGGGATTGCAGCGATGCAGGAGTCCTGGGCTGCATCCGCGGGACAAAGGACGACAAATTTCGGCGCGTCCGGTCCACGCGCCGTAATTTATGATCGCAGAAAGCAATTGGACCGGCTTTATCGCGCCTATTAATCGGGAATCGGCGATTTGCTTTCGAACGATGGTGAACGTCATTTCCGAGCGGGATCGGGCCGCGTGTAATATCGACAGGCAAATAGCTTCGTCCCTGTACGGTGCGTCCAACATGCTCGGATTCCGTATTTATCGAAGATTCGTCTTTCCCTCGGCGCGGCTCGGCGTGGCACGGCGCGGCGCGGCGTCTCGCGAAAGTGGCATGGATTTTTCGAGGAGCATCTATTGTTGCCAGATGGCTCGGCAAAGCTCGATGAAGTTCAATAAAGTTCGGCGAAATGCGCTCTCTCAAGGATAACGCATTGTCAATGTTGAAACGCGTACGACGCCATTCACCGGATTGGCTGATTGGATATCAAAAGGATGTTTAGATGTAGTATCGGTGATTTGGAAGTCGGATAAATAATCTCACTGAATCGTATATGGCATATTGCTCGGCTATAAATGTCCCCCGGGGAGCTGGTTGCGCGACTATAAAAAGGAATCTCGGCGATTGCTATGCACAATTCATTTGCTAGACGACGCTCGTCTTTGGCGGGCTCGTGTTTGTTCGCTGTTAGATACTTCGCGTTTTTCTGAACTCTAGTTGCAAAGATACAAAGCAAATATTCTTGAATGATTTATCTTAGTGGAATTCATGGGGGGACTATAAATTATACAATAATAAAATTTATAATACTTCCTTCTTGGCACCTTGTATAATAACGAGTCAGACTCGTAACGAGGATTCCAAATAAAATCAACTAAACATCAGTGTTATTCTTTTCTTTTAGATCGACACAAAATTCCATTCGTTTATTATCAATATTTAAATTATAGAATGAATATTCATTTTCATTTTCTTCTAGAACATTTACAAAGCCAAAGAAATTATTGTTGCTGCGAAGAAAATCGTACAGGTTAGAATAATATAAAATAATTATTACAGTTAAATCGACATTCTGAATGTGCGATTCGTTTGTAATACAGAATACCCTCCTGTAACGTGATCAAAGAGATGTACATGCAGGGTGTTTCCGAAATCATGATACAAACGGCCGGATGATGATTCGACATGCAAAAACTAGTCAAAGGGAAAGAACAATATGTTTTTGTTTGTTGAAGATCCATCGAGTGCTGGAAGTTGAACATAATATCTGAATGTGCTTTACTGTGATAATATGCCCATTAACCTAACTGCTTGTATCACCAGATGACACCCTGTATATCGAGTGACTATTCCATAAAAAGTTGATATTCCTAGTTTTAACGAGCAACGAAACGTGAGCTCTGGTTCCTTTCGACGAGGGTAGTTCCACGAAGAACCCGAACTCTTCAATAATCTGTCTTAATCCCAGGCTATTACATGAAACTCGTTTGGAACTGTGCATCCGCGTCGGAATCGTCGTGGTGAACGCATTCAGACAAAGACAAACGCGAATACGCGGTTCGGAAGGCTCGTGGCCGCGCTGCAGTCTGAAGCATATCTATAGGAGTTTAAACGCGGCAAGAGGATTAAAGGATATCGAGGCGCATCGAAATACAAATCGAATGAGCCCGGCTCTCGCCTGTTGCATGCAGATAGATGCGAACGTCGCGTCGGAGGGCCAAAATTGCGTCGATGGTGTGTACCAGTGGCCGAGAGAGAAAGAGAGAGATAGAGCGAGCGGGATGGAAAAAAGGAGCGAAAATAAAAATAGGAGAGCATCGGACGCGAGGTGTAATCTGGGCAAAGTCTGTCGAAAAAGCCGGTAATCGAGAATCTCGAGTTGGAGAATATGCTGGCCGCGTACCCTGTGAGCTGCTTAAAGCTCGGTACGGGAATCCGCGCGTTTTCCCGCATTAGCCCGCGATAATCAACGAAGGCCAACGAAACTCGCCGGGATCTGACAATTCAATTTTCATTTCGCGTTTCGCGCTCTCGATACCCCCGGATTTCATACGGGGAAAATGCTTGCGACTCAGTTGCGAGTATTCCAACCTGTTTTCCTGTTGAGTTTGGATAATTTTTCATGCTGGCTCTTGCTATTCCTTGTTTTACAACTTAATTACAACGTTTCAATTCAAACGAATAAAGTTGTGCATAGAACTATCAATGAATATTATTTAAAATAAAATTTATGACAAATGTGACATTTAGTATCACTAGACTGCGGATTTTTGTGCATTTATGAAGAGATTAACCGGTTGAAATATAAAACAGTGGAAAATACAAAAGAATAATATGTTGCTTTCAACGCAAAAAGATTATTAAGATGTGAAATGAATTTTTATTTAATCCTGCTTCTCACAATCAATGGAAAATATTTTTATTTTGCACGAAGATTCGCAGTCTAATTATCACACGAGAATAATTGTACAGAAAAACTAAAATAAAAATGTAGGCATGAAGTATGTGATAATACTGATGGATATTAGATCACCGTTCAAAGTGACTCCTATAAAACTTGAAAACTCGAGTTCGACTTATTAATATAACGCCGATTCTCGATAAAATAAATCAGACTAGTAAAAAGGCGGCTATTATAACACATTCAGTTCGTGCCATTTACTCGGAGCCGTGATTTATGGAATGTATTCGCCGCAGAGTGTTATGGGGCGCATTTGCAACGTATTCGCCGGGCGTAAAGAATGGATCTCTAGGCTCGCGCAAATACGGGGCCGTTGATAACAAAAACAGCGGCATCGGCAACGGAGAATTTATGCCGGAGATAGATTCCCAGCCGGTTGAAAAAATCGGCCCCCGGGGAGAAATTCCGTGTCGGGCTGGCTGTGAAAGTTCCGTGGAATTTTGGAATCTTTGCTGGGGCGCGCTGCGCCGATCGGAGATTCGCGTAAAGATATCGGAGCCGAGTCGCAGCTCGTGAAGGACAGTCGAGCGGAAGGAGCATGTCGTCGGGGCTTTCTACAATCAATAAACCCGTTTATCGAGAGTCAACTTTTCACGATTCATCGACTAGGGAGGTCGACATTCGCGCGGAACGAGTGGCCGCGGCGAACGTCCTGCGAACAGAGACGTTGAAAACCACCTCTCCAAGCAGATCTGTCTCTTTTTCCACGATTTCCTTCCGCACGAACCTATTCACCGAATAAACGAGGTCCCTCTGGCGAATGAATAATATCTCGACAACGCTCCTCCAGTTCGTAAATAAGATTGTGTACGGTCGATCGCCGGATCTCAGGCACTGAAAGCATTGGCACACTAAATTTCCGATTTTATAAACAGTTTTAATTCAGCTGCTTCGTTGCCAAATCGATTGACAATAACATTTTCCAATGAGTAAAAATATCGAATTTAGGGTAAGCGACTCGAATATTTTATTTTAAGGGATACACCTATCAGACGGTGTCGAAAATTCGACCTTGTGGAATTTTTTTCTAAGTAATGGCCAAATGAAAAAACTTCCGCCATTTTGGAACATGTAGACATAACTTTCGACTTTATTCTCTAATTTTTCGAACTAGAAACATTGCAAAATGACTTGAAAAAAGATCGATGTTTCATTTTCCAATTGTAATATGTTAATTATTGTATCAATAATGTAATTTTGAGCTTAATTTTCATGATCTAGTTTTTATCTAGAACACTCTGTTTCTTACAGAACTTATATTGTTCGAGCTTTTTATAGATTAGTAAACGATGACAGATTATGGGTACATAAATTTGTTACGTCGAATTTATGGAAACATTAAGTTTGCAGTGTGTGCTATCTTTTCCGCTCAGTGTACACTGGAGATGGCTAGATCGTTTTACCGAGTGGAGACGCGAGCCAGTCTTAAACAAATTACGAAACTGATCTCCTCCAGCAGAAAGTGTCGTGAAGCGGAAGAGATAAGGGGTTGCTTGCTTAACGATACTTGTTTCATTGAACCAGCACGCAACATTCCGTCAATTTAGCCACTAACAACCCTCGTGTACCGATTAGTATCCAACGTTCAGGTCTCCGCTATCGTCTGATAACAACTTTTCCCCCTTGCCTTCTGTGGTTCTCTTAAAATTCTGATACTGCTCACAACACACCATTTAGTTTTGCTATCTTGCTACACGCTGAGAATAAACTGAGGAACGAAGGTACAATTTCAATCTTTATTACCGTTTAACGAAATAACATATATTATATGTACCACGTTTATATATCATTCTTTATTATAAATAATTATGATAAAAATATATTAATGCAAAATAATACCAGGTTATCTATCGAACTGAAGTCCATATAAAATCCAACATGCAAAGAAAAAAATAATTTATAGTTGAAGATTTAAGAAAACTATAATTGTTGGAAAATACATTGTCTCATTGAATGCATTAATTATAATATCTATAGTTTACATTAATTTAGACATCATTTATCTTTTCGGTTGAGATTTTAAAAACTGAATAATGGATTCATGATGTCATCAATTAACATAAATTCGAGGGAAAAACTTCAAACTTTTAATCGATATAATTTAGTTAGCTTTGGAACCATATTTTTTACGTTAATATTGAAATAAAGCGGAATAAACAATCGATGAAAATGCAGAGAACAGCAATCTAGATTAGACTTTTTAGCTGCAATTTCTATTTGTAGCTGCAATTTGAATCATCAGAAAAATTAAAAGAACTGAAGAGGATTGATATATTTGTTTCAATCTGCTAAAATTATTAAAAACTAAAAGAGATTCTAACATAAAGATCTGCCTATAAATAATACTAGAATTGTTATTCAATCGCACAAACACTGGCAGATAAATCGGCTAGAATTTGTCCGCGACCCAAGCGCAAATTCGAGCAAAGCTCTCCAATTTCCAGCACGATTCTCGGAGGGACCTGAAAAACGGATGACACCGCTGGTATAATATAAATTCTTCCAGGAACGGAAAATGTGTCATAGCCAACATAAGCGTTAAGATAAAATATTCGAACTCCGGTTCCAGAACTTTCGCAGTATCAAACATTTCCCATACTTCCTCGCACTTCCGTGCCCCACGGTCCCCGTTCAGATTAGGCATGCACGGCCACACCGGAAATAAATTTTTCATCGCCCAGAAAAACGCTCGCGTACCATTCCCGTGATTTAAGGACGGCGAACAAGTTCGAATTTAGCCGAAAGGACTCCCGCCGGTGCGATTCATTCGCACTTTGTCCTGGTTCACGCTTGAACATTGGCACGAAGCAGATAAGGGTAGTTTCGGACCGGAAGATGGCCGCGTTTGTATGCAAGGAGTACCGCACTGAGAATAGAGACAGGAAACATGGGACTGGAGGTGTGACAAAAGGGCGCGGCGGGTGTAAAAAGAATCGGTCAGTTAGATAAAGTGCGAGCCGATGCGAAGAAAGGCAAGAGAAGTCGACTGCAATCGAAGATCGTGGAGCTTTCTCTTGGATTCCAGGCGCTGCACACGGGGCTGTCTGTTGATCGGGAGACGTCTTAATAAAACGGCGAAACTATAGCGTTTCTACGCAACCGCTATTTCTCTTTATCGTTTATATGTTTTGTTTAATGCAATGGATCTTCTTCATGAAATGTTAAAATAATTTAGCAATGTGTGGGCTCTGAATATTATGTTCTACTATTTTAAATAAGTGTGCATAAAATTAATATAATGGTAATAGCAACTACGTTGAAAAAATGTAATAACTAGACTGCGGATCTTTATGCATTTATAGCAAAATTGAATAGATGAAATTCAAAATTGTAAGACAATTCTAAAAATTAAAAATGTCAATACATGATTTCTCATCTATTAAAATTATTAAGGGAAGAAATAACATTCAATTTCGATTCAATTTTTTGAAATCGTAATCGTTAACCGCAATTAACGATTAAAGTAGGAGTTTAATTGTTAACTGCAATTAAAAAACGATTGAAGTAGAAATTTATTCGTCAATCGTTGATTAAATTTTTACCCAACTCTGACCGCATAATAAAAAATTAGCATCGCTATCGGGAACCTTAGTGCCAACAAGTGATTTGCATGCACACAACAGCGAGTTTTGGTGGGTGGAGTGGGGGAAAGGACAACGTTCCGAACGTTGCAGGCTATCCACGGAAATACTCTTATCCCAAAGAAACACGCCAGCCACTGTTTACCTTGTGCACGGCTACAGCGTATTCATGCGGCAGCTTACAAAACACTCGCGTTGCATTCTGCCGTGCTTTCCCGGTGTTCTTCTTACGCCGCGACGCGCCGCGCCGTGCCGCTTCGATACGCGCCCAGTGTCGGACTTTTGTGCTCGACATTCCGTTCCTCGCGTAATTGAACGTAACATCGTATCTCCTCCTCAGAACGTTCTGTAGTTTGCACTTCTTTTATTCGACCCTTTTCTCTGTCCCTTCACCTTTCATCCCCGGGACTTTCCTCCTTTTTCTTCACCTATCCCCCTTCCCCCTGTTCTCTTATTGGTGCAACTACCACCTGGATAGAGGCGAACGAACGCCGCCATTGTTTCGATCCAGCGATTGCGATCGCATCGCGCGAGACAGTGATATTGTTCGTCGGAATTCTGGTCCAGTTCACATTAGAACTTCGAAATTTTATTTCACCCGGAGCCAGTCACGAGAGTGCACATACGCTCGACTGATTTCGAATACGGTACACTCCCGCATTACACGATCGGGGAATTACTTAAAGGACTGTATACAATGGATTCGAAAAGTATTTGAACATACAATTTCTGAATCTCGAGGTAATTTATTAGGTTGGCAACTAAATTATTGTATCATTATAACCTCATTCAGTGACCATTCCTTTTGAACTGTATATCGTTGGAACGCTCTGAATTTTGCGATTGAATTAATATAAAATACTCGTGCTTAAAAAATATATATATATAAATGACTTTGTCTGAGAAAATGTGAAGGTCGCGAACGTAGTTGCCAACCTATTACAATATTTAACCTGGTGTAATTTCGTGAAAAACAATCGTGTAGTAATAAACTTGGATTCATTTTGAAGCTTGCAAATTCTACTTTCGCACACCGTTATTCTGTTTCCTAAGAGATATTTTTGCGCGATGTAGCACATGAAAACCTGGAGACCTATTTTTCTTTATGAATGCTATAAATTGAAATCTCTGTGAGGACATTAACAAATTTTCTTCGGAAATGAATCTTCCACAGTTTTGAACATTGATACCTCCCCTCCACAACGATATTTTAAAAATTGATGTACCATTCTTTTTCACTGTTTTATGGAATAAACATGAGGACCAAGTTCGGTGGTGTAAAGCCCTTTGCGTACGTGATAACTTAATACGTCATAAATAAAGAGGATACTCGCTGAAACAAATGAAATTAATTTTCCATGCATTGCATATTGTAGATGCAACAGCAAAAATGCGAAAAACAATTTATAAAATCGTAAAAATACTGTACGCAGCACACCTCGCCATTCGTTACAGTAATTGCAGATTATTTCTCTTTCACAACGTGAGGCTTGCAAATAGAAAAAAGACAAAGAGAGATTATATTAATTGTACGAGATTTGTTGCTTTGAAGAAGAAGAGAATGCTCTTTGCTGATTTAAGTTCGCCTTAGCATGTTTCACGTTGTTTTTCAGATTTTCCCTGCAGATTATTTTACAAACATTCTGAAGAATTCGCTTTGAACACTTTCCAGTTGTATATTTAGTTTCTTGGATGCAAATTCCACTCCGGGGGAAACACATTCTTTAAGTCTTTTCTCGAACTATCTTCTTTAAGCCCGCGGTCATAAAACCCTTGGAAATATGGAAGTGTGTCAGGAAGAAAAATATTAAAATGTTTGTTAACAGTCAACAAGTTAGTTTTCTGAATTCAATGAATAATAATAGTATATTACTATATTACTATATTCTTAAGCTTCACACAACCATTTTTAAGTTCATATCGATTAAATAGAATGTAATATGTAGACTGCATATCTTCATGCATTTATAGCAAAATTGAATAGATGAAATTGAAAATTGTTGGAAATAGATAAGGATAGGGAATAGGAATTGTTGCATAAAGATCCACAGTCTAGTAATATGTAATAGCAAGACTGCGAAAAAATACTAAATAAAGAATAATAAAAATATTTGACGATATTAATGTATCGGTTTTAGCTTGTTAAAATCATTAACAGAAGAAAGGAATTTCTAGATGGCTCCTCTTACTTTCAAACGATGCAAACAATTTTTATTTTACATCAAAATCCGTAGTCTAGTACCAACTGTTTAAAGAAATGTAGAAAAATCTGGGATGCTTTTCCTTTTATAATTATATTCTTTCTTTTAACAGTTCTTTTAGTTGCAGACAGTAAAAATATTTTCTTTTCTTTACGAAGTGTCAAAGTCACATCAGAATTCACCCTTCGCGAGATGCATTCTATGATCGTTGATCAGCAGCGGGCGATATCCGTTTTTCAGTTTACTTGTTCGGGACTTCGTTTAGAAGTTGTGCGCAGCGCAGTGGCAAAGGAACTTTTACCGCAATACAAACTGAACCAACAAAACGCTCGTAAAAGTTAAGAAGTTAAGAGATTGCGGAGTTTTTCAAGGCCGCTGACGCCGGAGCTCTATTACCCCGGCTCTCTCAGCAGTCGGTCCTAATTTTTCACCTGTCCTCCCATAAACGAGCATAATTTAACACGTTCACCGCCGCGTCACGTGGTCAGTCACACGGTGACACGGATCTTTCCGTTCACGCCGCATCGCGTGAGTCACCGATCACCAAAATGTAATGATTAATTATTACACTGCGGATCTTCGGGTAAAATAAAAGTCAAATGATTAGTGAATATATCAAGACGGAAAATTCGAGATGTCGGGTCTCTCGAAATTTTCCGTGTGGGCGGCCCCGAAACACGGTCGCAGCTACTTTGCATGTTTCGCGCGGACCCTTTCGTTCTCGCAGCCACCCGCGCCCTCTTTGTCTGCCGCGAAGCGATCGTCAAAAGAGCGACCCCTCGACTTTTTTCACGTCTGGTCATTCAGTGCATGAAAAACGCGGAATACGCGAACCAGAGAGAAACCGGAGAAAGAGGGGAAGCCGTGAGTGGACGCAAAGGTAAAGTAACAGGGGGTCGTGGGTGGGGGGTAGAGGGTGGAAAACGTAGGAAGGTGGTGGATAGAGAAGGCGGGGGATAGAGAACCCAAGGGTTCCATTTCAGGATGCACGAACTCGGCCGTACCATTCCGAGAAATAATCTTCGCCGACCCTTTTACGCGCGTCTCGTGTCGTCTTTCGCCCTTTCGACCTTACCGAAGTAAAGCCTCCCTTCGCCTTTCAACCCTCTCTTTTTCATCGTCCACAGGGACCACTGCTTTTGCTCCTTCTCTCTATCTCGCTCTCGTCCCCTCTCTTTCTTTCTCTTTCTTTCTTCAGTTCTGTTCTCTTGTACTCCGGCCCCCGCCCACTTTTGTTTCCTTCCGTTTTTCCAGTCGCGTCTACGGTTTCTCAGTGCCTTATTTCCGACGGCCTCTATTTTTCGTCACCCTTTGTCTCGCGCGAACGCGAGTGCACTTCCGGGAGCCCGACCTGCATGCCGGAAGGTGTTCGCCAACGACGTGGAATAATCGAGGGCGGCGGTGCTCGCGATCATGGCTTCAGACGCGCGAAACATGCCGCCCGCCTAATCGCTCCTCGCGAAACCGTCCCTAGTCGTCCTCCGCGGAAGGCAGCTGTCTTGCCTCTTCCTGAATCCGGATAATCGTTCCTGAAAAACGTAGAATCGATTTTGTTAGATTACGATCTAATTTAGTATACCTGTGGTTCTTTTTACACGGTACTTTCTTCACACAATTAACTTTTACACGACATTTTTGACACCCTCTTTATCAACCTCTTATACTGTCATATTGAAGATTTCGAAAAGAATCTGTTAACCCTCAATTGAATCTGTCCCTCGGTGTCAAATTGACACAGTGATAAAAAATATCGATGAAATAACAAGTCAAATAGTTACTTTTCGATGTTTTTTTCATTCAAATTGATGAGCTAACATTTACATCTTAGATTTTTGCGGTTATATGTTTCGCATTAAAAAAATAAAAGTCACCAAGTTTCGGACTTTACCTACAAACAACAGAACAGTATAACTTATTTCGGAAAAACTGTGTCAAATTGACACGAGGGACGGATGAGGGTTAAACATGCGTGCTACTAATTTCCTCTTGCACTGTAATTCTGAATCACAGTTGCTATGAAGATTTCGAAAAGATAATTTCAGTTTCCGCAGTTGATAAATTCATTTTACGCGCCATGAATGAGCTGTCCCATTTTCGCCGCGCAAATGAAAGAAAGATTAATACGACCAAGTAATGGCAAGAAAACGCAAGAACAGAGGGATTAAACGTAGATTAGTCGCAAGAGAACGTTGCGGAAAACATAACGACGTAACACGCTCGCCGGTCGCCCGATCAAATCTGTATTTCTAATTACCAGGTCGAGTCACGTCCGATCATTGCCGGCGCATATAGTAACGGCAAGTAATACTTAGGCGACCGTGGTAGCCCGTAATTTTATCCGCATTTTCGCGGTAGCTTGCGCGCGCATTTCCCTTGATGCTCGCACGGATATCGCAAGAACAATGCTGCGAGGAAAGGTTAACGCGCCGCCGACGTTCTAGCTATTGTTCCGCTGGTATTATTGGAAGCGGATGCTTAATATTATGTTCGTGTAAGCCAATTCATCGTCCCCCATTGCAATGTCTCGCGAAATCGAGTGCTGTTCGACTTGCTGAACGCATTGTTCGGTAAACTTTGAAGTTGCTATCTGTTCAATTGATCCCTTCTTGCAGTCGATGGTATTCGGTTCACCTTAATGGTGATAGAATTTTTTATAGCGTCTAGAATAGGACAATTAGGAAAATTATTCTTTATGACATTTTAATGTTTAGAGATGAATAGTTTATTTTCCAAGTTTTACACTTTTATTCATCCATCTTTAATTATATTTTATTGTGTGTACACTTTTAATACTATTCTTATTTATTTCAATTATTTCTCTCCTCCCTTTCCTTGTCTTTTTCTCTTTCAATTTCTTCAACCAACCCATGAATTTTACTATTTATATGCACATGTAGAATATGATAAATTAAAACACTTGAAGACTGCTAGTTTTGAGTCTTCAGCGAGGCAGAGAGATTAAACTTTCATTCAATCCCGGTGTTTTTGTGCATCTAAAACGGATGTAGTCTACAAATATGCAAACACAGCTAATGAACGACTCAGCGGATTTTATGCAATTCTGCTGTGCATCAAACAGCAAAGTCCAAGAAAAAGAATATACATTTGTAGAATTATAATTCCATTTTGAATGCACTTTTGAGCCTCCATCTGTGACAGAATTTTTAAACGATATTACATCGGCCATAATTTAACTATTCCTGACTGTCTCTTTATTTGTAACTATTCCTGAATATCCTCGTTACTGAAGTTCTCGAATCCATCCATGGCGCTCCAAATATCCGATTCACGATTGGTTTCAACCTACATTTAATTCATTAAAAGTTACAGAAATTAGTAACTCTGCGAACGCAGAATTTTAGAGATTACTATCAATCACAATTCTGCTGTAATGGCACATTTGCAGCGTATCCCTTCATTGTCAAATTTCCAAATTTTGTTTCGAGTTAATACGTTGCTGTCCGCTGTCAACGATAAACCAGCTCGATCCGCCCGTAATCCGCGGACCATGCGTTATTCTGCAAGCGTAAACCTCGCGCAAAAACCAACTGTTGCAACGACAGCGTTCCAAGCTGTTCCGTCAAAAAGTTTTTGTTAGCTCCTCGTTGATCTCGTCGATGCACTCTGCAGTACGATGGATAGCTGTGGTTCCATTTGTTTAATTAGAGTCGATGAAAAATGATTTTTGATTCATTTTAAAACATTTTTAACTGCTCTTCGTTAGTGATCTTCGGAAATTCTGGGAAAAGTACTAATCAAACTAATCTAAATTTCATTGACATATTTAATTTCATAAACAAAGCAAACAGACGTAATATAAATGTAAAATATTCATGCAAGCTGAAATAAATCTTCACTGAAGCTTCAAATGCTGAATTAAAGGAAAAATATCGATCTTTTATAAAAGCTTATTTTAAAATATAATTATCAATGCCATTTGGTCCTGCATAAAGTTTGCATGAATTTTAAATAAAGTATTCGAGATTAATATTCTTTTTTAAAAAGGGAAAATGTTTATCAGAATAATCAACTTCAATATCAATAATTAAAATTTCATCACTTGTATGCACACGATTCAGATTATGCACAATTTTAAATGTAAAATATTTTATTAATTTGAGATATTTAAATTGGAACTTGCCATTTTGATAAATATTTTTGCTCACCGAGGAGAGGTACTGAATATGGTTTCGATTTTCCTCAAAATTCCAGTTCCATTGGCTTTTATGCGCTGCCGACTGCATAAAGGTTCAAATGTTAACGATTGCATCACGGGATATTAATGTTAATTTATTAAACAATATTTTGTTGAGCATACTTTCGCGTACATGTGCATTTAATTTCAATTTGATATTAAAGTTTAATACGGATGTACATATTGTATGTATATGGACGTCACTGTTTTTAATCGTTTTTTATTTTCTTTGTTTTTAATCGTTATCGTTCTTTATTTTCTTTAATGTATACACATTTTAATCTCTTAAAATGTAAGTAAAGGAAATGCATGTGGCAGATAGGAAAGATTATATTTGCCAATTCCTAAAATGGTTCAGCACAATATTGTACTTTTATATTATCCTCTTTCAATTTTAAAGTTTCTTCTTCCAATAACTTCTTTGCTGCCATTAAACCTAACTCTCGTAAAACGATGATCATCGAAACCATGATACATTAATGTTGGCGTTTAATGTCCGGACATTTAAAAGCTTAAGCTTACAGGGAAACAATGAGTCTTTTATGGGCCATAATAGGCCATGTACGTTTAAATCTGCATACTAATATTCCAATAATTACAAAATGGCGGCTAGGTTAAGTATATATGCGTCCAATGTTAGCACAGACTGCGTGCAGCAACAACAAATGCTTTTAATGTAGCGATCACAAATTTAGAATATTCTCAAGATATTTATTATCGAAATGTCCAAGAGTTAATGAATTTTCTGATAAAAAATTGGTAACAATAAATTATGAGCGCCTCGATACCAAGTAAGTTTGATCTGATGCATTTTCTCCTATATTCAAAAGCAAGCTAGTTATTCAGGTGTTTATAACGCCTGTTTATAACGCCCTCACCCTATGATTCTATGCAAAAACGCTTGAAGGGCCCAGGAGAAGATTGATCGGGGAACTTCGTCCGGTTATTGCAGCAACTCCTCGCGACGTTACGGTTTAGCGGACATAACACGCGAATCCATATCGGCAGATATGTCCAGGTGGACCAGTCGCATCGTGGCTCGCAAGGAATCAGAGGGTGAAAAATCGGCAGCAGAGGTGTAAAAGCGAAATCCGTGAGGCCGTAACTCAGCCGTGTGAATGACGCTTTACGACGCCGTACGTCGCCGGGCCGTCGCGTCGCGCAGGTATGCGAATTCGCGCGCGTGCCATTTTACGATTTTAATACCGGCAAGTAAATTTTTATGCGGGCAACGAACGAGGTCCGGCTTCGTTCCAATAAAATTTTTCTATTCGCTGAACCCGCGCGCGTCCGCACGGTGGATACACTGGGAACGACGAAGACGCGGCTAGAGGTATACGCGAAATTGAAATACAGGATGAGGAAATTCCGCGAGTTTTCGGTGGCGCGTGTGTACTTGAAAAAATTGTAGCCGGCGGAAATTGTAACAGCCCCGCGTGTTTCCGCCTGGCGCGTTTATCATCCCTTCTTTTAATTACGCTGTAACGAACACCAGAATTACAAAACACGCGGACCGCGTGCCACGACCATTACACGCGGAATAACATAACGCGGATTTTAACGCGACCCGTTCGGCTCCTTGCGCATGAACGCGATTTCAACATTTATTGTTAAATACCCCGTGTGTTGTGTAATTAACTAAATATCCCGCTCCGTGCCAACTGGCTATCTTATATTTTTATCAATTCTATATATACAAAGAAACAGCGATCATGTAATTTAAATTCGATAATAGATAAGATAAGAATCTCCGCACGAACTATTTCCGATACTTAATATATAGACTGCAGATGTTTATGCATTTATGAAGAAATTAATTGGATGAAATATAAAACAGTGAAAAATATAAAAAATCTAAGACAATATTGCTATGTTGTTCCCAACCTAACCACTAAGGGGTGAAACGAAGTTTTATCTAACTACAGTTTCCCATAATCAATATTTTTGTTTTGTATAAAAATTCGCAGTCTACTAATATATCAACAGCAAATACCGTTTAAGGCAGGGAACAATTTTTCCGTGAAAAAATTTCGAATGATTAAATCTGTCACTCAAAAGAGGCACCGTAAGCTATCACTATCATCGCATGAATTCTCCGACCGCGACGTTCCAGCGGCGTACGTCGCAAGACGTTCCCATATTCTTCCGCATCCGGACTGAGCGGTTCCAAGCTGATATTTTCAGCGATAAGAGCGAACGCGTTTCCATGAAAGCGCAAGTTTCAGCATCCGCCGGCTGAATTCCATCGATTCCGTCTATTGACGGGCTCCTGAGCACGGAAGTTGGTCTCGGACCAAGGAAAAACCTGGAACCCCAAGGTTCTCGTCCATGGATCCGGGATAAAGAGATCCTAAAAACGTTGGTCAGGTCCGGGCGGAAGCGGACGAGCCGAAAAAGCCCGAGCAAAAAGAGCCGTTGCGAAGAATTACGGTCCCGGTGGCAAAAAAAAACTCTCCTTCGATCCGCGTCCCTGCATAATTAATTAGTTTCGTGGGGGCCGCAATTACGGCACGTTCGCCGGTGAACCGCTCGAATGATTCCCGCGGCGCGCGGAAAAAAGCCGGACGATAATGCATCCCAGCTAGCTGTCACGATTGCTCGTTGGTGGAAGACGTGGGGAACGGGAATGGAAACGGGAATGGAAATGATGAAGAAGCTTTTTTAATCCTACGCTAACACCGATGTGTAAATAAAATCTGCATTATGCTGCCGGCCATCGAGTTATCGTTTTGACAGCTGACTCGTTAATATGAGACCAGCATCCCCGGGCTCCAGGCGAAATTTATGTCCGCGGAAATGAAACTTTAAACGCTCTACCCCGCTCCAGGTACGAACATCACTGATTTTCTTTTCATTGGGGCCGAGAAACAAATTGTCGGGGATAATGGTCAATTTATGGTCAGCGCCGCAGTGAATATGAATAGAAAAGTGCATCTATCCGAGGCTTTTCAGTTTGGCTTGTGACATATACAGGACGGGCCAAAAATCGCTAACTTCTTTTTAATTAATTCTTTATAATAATATAGATAATAATTTTAATAAGTCGCAGATGGAACGAATTTTCAAATTCATTCAATACTTTCTCTGTTTTTAATTTGATCTGCTCGTGTTTGGCATAAGTACATAATCCAGAGTCCACACATATGTAAGGGAATGGAAAAGTCCACTAAAATTACCGTAGTAATAAAAACCGTGAATTTTCGCGAATGTCGAAATCGCGTTAACCAGGTCCGGTAATTATACAATATTCCCGGTTAAGTGGTGCCTGGATGATCCTCTCGATTAATAATCGTCGTTTAATAATCATGTTACATGGATCATGTTCATATCACGGTCGCGTATGATCGATATTCGTGTTTGATAAAAAGAAAACAGTGGGAAAAGTGCGCGGGGTTCGAAGATCGATATCGATAATTTTCGTGCGATTTCACCAGTTGAAATTCGGTCATCGATAATCAGCTGCAGAGAGGTCTGGTTACCGTGGAGGAGGATTTTGATATCGGATGGGCGCGCAGCCATGATAAGCTTCGTCTCGCCGGTTCAACTCTGCGATCGGACGATGGCCCCGATATCACGTACACGAACTGCTGGAACCGGTCACGAGCTTTAATAAATTTCTTTTTGCCGGAAGGGCTATTATTTAATCGCCTCGATTTGTCTTTACTCCCCTGGATGAGATGGCGAGTAGAACGAATATGATCGTAAACTGGTCAGGGAATCAGACTATCTACGTCCGTGGTCGAACTACCATTTCTCTCCGACTGTACGACGTGATTAGGCGAGTGGTTTCGTGGCACGTTTGCTTCGCGGAACTCGTGCTTACATGTGTGTACAGTAAAAAATTTGAACGGCTTTGAACGTTTAGAAAACATTTGGCGGAGTCAAAAATAATTTCTGTTTTAGTACCTCCCGTGGATCCAAAAAGTACTTGAGAACTAAATTTTCAATTTATGAAATACGATAATTTTGTTTATTACGATAACATTCTTTATCGCTGTTTTAACAATAAAATGCAATAGTTATACTGTTAAATACAATCTATTAATTCAAAATATAATTATAAATTTTAATTCGATACAGTAAGACGGGAAACAACGAAATCATATTTGTGATTTCGCAGAAATAAAATTCTAAATATGAAAGATTTGACTTTCTCAACCACAAGGACTTTTTTCCTGGTTCGTTTGCAAGTTAATTTTAAGTTGATCCTCCAAATTCATAAAATTATTAAAGGAAGATATCTGTAAGTGGCGCCATATTTCTTGCACTCGATGCAGAAAAATTTTATTTTGTGTAAATATCCTCAGTCTACTAATGACTAATAAACTCAGACCACGAACTCAGAATCACGGTGTTTAGGACTTTGCGGAATATATTGTGACACGTCTAGGGAAAAATGAGCTGCTCATCCCGAATATAGAGAGCTAGAATATTACCAGCGACGGGAAACTTCGGTAGATCCCTAATTCACAATATATTAATCGAAGTTGAGCATTATTGTAGCTCCACGAGCCGCTGCTACCCCGATAAGACTTTAATCCCCAATCCTTCGTGCAACGGAGAGGGAACTCGGTTCAGGGACCAGGCGCACAGCTTTTAGCCAGGGAAAAGTTCGAAGACTGATGAAAGCTTCTGACACGAAAATATTTTTCCTACTATTACATTTATCAAGCAGTAATTCATGATTCAATTCAATTTTATCTAAATTTTAATTAAATCTATAACAAGAAGTGGTAGATGAAACACGGGGCAATAAAATAATTTAAGGAATTCAAAAGTACTGTTGCATTATTATAAACTTTTGCACTCCATTGTCGACTGTGACTCGACATCAGACAAAGAAAAATGTAAATGAAACGGGTTTTTATATGTATTTGGTTCTTCCTTTATTTATTTAATTTCTTATTTTTTAGTTAAAAACAAATATAAGTTCCACAAATATAAATTGCAATAAAGTTAAAGAGCTAATAATTAATAAATAAAATTGTTTAAAATAAGTTGCAGTCAAGAAACTGACATTTGAAGTAAATTTCAAATAAAACACTTAAAATAGTAGGAAGTTGTTGGCAACAGAATTGTCTTCTCTCTTCTGTCTGTCACTCTTCAACACGTGGTTAGTAAAATTGTAAAAGATTATAAAAAACAGCGTTTGTATATAATTTAAAACAACACTTCTTAATGGAAGTCTTTATAGTTACAAAATAATTGTCTGTTTCGACAAACTTAAAATAATGCACGAAGAATTCAGCAGAAAAATCCTCCTCTTACGTGGTAGACGCGTAGTAATATGGAGCATCCAGTATATCAGTGGAACAATACTTTTTAAATCTGGGTAAACGATTGCATGGCTCATATATGGGCAGTTAGCATTTTAAAGTAGCAAACTGTCCGATGGTGCTATCGCCCGGAACACAAACGAGAAATATAAAGGTAATATCAGGTTCTGAAGCGAAACGGCGGGGAACACAGTGTCGTGTTCAGTGTTCAAGTATTTATTTAGCATCGAAGAGAGGAATATGCGAATGGGTCGGAGGAGTGGCGAGAAATAAGGCGGCCGAGGAGGCACGGGGTTGAGTCACGCGAAACTTCTTCGAGCCGAGACGTTGCAGGGGCAGGAAAAGTGCACCCAGGGGCGTAATGCGGACTTCTACTGGACACAAAAGTGCCATACTGGGGGCCGACTAACGAGCACGTACACAACCTACATACCTGTCGCATTGTGCCTCGCACTATCCTCCTCCTCTAACACACCTGTGCACACGCAGATGCCGGCCGAAAAAAGCTCCCTTACACCTAAACCTGAAAGTAAAGTGTGTACTGTCCGTGAAAAACTCGCGGAATTTCCCTCCCCGAGCCGCCTAGTCGGTGGAAATAATTGCTGCACCATGGGGCTCCCAGGGAATTTTTTACAGTTTCATAGAGGATTTTCCGGGAACGTGTACGGCAAGAAATGCGGAATGCTTTAGTTCGCACTGAATTCTTCCGCGATTGTGCCTAACGAAAGGCGAGCACCCTTTGTGCTCGGATGTGACTGACGACTCGCGTTTTGCGGACCAGAAGATTTTAATGGCTTGAGATTTCGAGCGGCGAAAGGAGGAATTAATGTAACTGCAGTTAGGTCCTTCGAAGATCAAAATTCGATGGGACGAGCAATTTTATATCTTACCGAGAAACGAGATGAACGTCTGTTTCAACTATTAATTGTTATTCTGTCGTGAACGGTTATACTATCCTTCTAAGGACGTTGTGGATGTTGATGCAAAATCGCAATCTAATTTTGCAGCATTTTATATGCTGTAAAAGACTTCGGCATATCTATAATTTTTCTTTATATTTGAGTAAAAATGCTCTAACATTAGATGAAAGCACGTGTATCCTGTTGGACAATATAAAACTTTGTATTGCATTAGGTTTTTTAACCCAGAATATACTTTAAGTACATACAAATACAGTTTACTCACAAACGATTGTCGATAGTTATTCAGCAGGATAGTACCTTATATTCATAAAACTATTTGTACGTGTATGTTCATATAATCTGAAATCATCGGTTCACAAAAATCACTACTATTATAACGAATTCTAATTTCACAGTTTTGATAATAGCTTTTACTGCTAACATTTATATACTATTATTTAATCGACGAAATTTCCCTTTGTAACTGTAAAAACGATAAGCCAAATTTAAAATAAGAAAAATTCAATATTAATTTAAGGGATGGAAATTTAATGAACTAAACCTATATAAACGTAAAGACTTTGAAAACGTGAAACTTGTTAACGAAGACAGATTATTCGAATGTGTTTTAGTTGCCTGTTCCAGGTTTAGCCTGTCGCCGTGCTTTTTCATTTGCGCTGATTACAGCGCGCGTGCTTTTTAATTTACAGTGTTCGATTCGTCGTTCGAATTTCACGGCACGGCCCAGCATTAGCGTCGTTACAGGTGCACAGGGCTTTTGTACAGCTGCACACTCGTTTATGCACCTGAAACTGAAACTCTGCGCCAACCCTTTCCGTTCGGGTAGTCTCCTCTCGCCTAACCCCCCGTCAATGCTCCACTCGTAATCCTAACGTTTGATTGCACCTATTACGGTTGAAGCACCTAATACGTAACTTTCGAGACTGGTGCGATAGGTCGGTGCGCGCCAGCCGGGTAAAATCGATTTTACCTGCGCTTCACCTTCTCCCTAACTTCTTCCTCTACTCCTCTCCGCTTCCACCCCTCACGAATTCTTGTTTTTCCTCTGTTTGCTGTCTCAATTGCGAACGGAGTCTCGATAGGGTTGGACTTAATTCTTCCTTCGTGTTTGACGTCGGGTTTAACAACTGTTATACGTCACTCGTTTAAAATATATGAGAAATTGAATATTCTAGTAATTTTCCACGGAAGTAATAATCTCAGCAATGGCAAATACAATCTAAAGTGAACGTCTAATTAGAACGTTTGAAACATATGAAAATTTAAATTCCCTAGTATCAATACTCTTCTCAATATTTATTTAAGCTATAATATCTGCCTATAAATTATTTGTCTAACATTTCACAAGTAATATTTGTAAATCGCAAAGCATTCCACTATTATTTTTTGACAATATAAAACTGTTAGAAATTAAGTTAAAATGTTAGAAAAATTCAAGAAAATGGCTATATTATTTTCAACTTATCAACCACATTAAGAGAGAAAATAAATTTCTATTTCATACCAGTTTGTTGCAATTCAGAGAGAAAATTTTTATTTTGCATAAAGATCCGCTGTCAAATTATAATAGTATGTTTTTGCTATCTCATTGTCTAAATGAAAGTCACTTCTTGATTACTTCAAACGCCGAATCACAGAACACTTTTGCTCGCGAATTCATTAGTCGCTTTTAATATTATTTATATTTCATATGTTTAATGTTATTTGTGTGCTCAAAGGCGCCGACGCTAACGATAATACTGTCCGTGTACTCGAATCGCTCTTCCATCTGTTTAACTGGTCGTTACGCAATCAGAAGGACAAATTTCATAAACATTCGCACACTCGCAATGTTCGCAGTCAGCGCGTCGCGTCGTCTGCAATAAACGAGAAGAGAAGCTCGATAATGAAGCGCATTCTCCGAGCAAGCAGTCGTTGCCTATTGTTCGCAAGCAATTAATGCGGCTGCTTTGTCGAGCGAAAGCAAGGAGCGAAATATGTTTCCAGACACGTGCCGATACGTTGCAAGGTTGCCTGGTGCCCGTTCGTTCTCCCAGTCCTCCTCGTTTTTCATCAACACGTCCGATTGTGAAATATTTGACAGCCTTAAAGTGGCGTTGACGCGCCACCATAAAAATTCAACGTGTGTTTCGCTAAACATCGAAACGCTTTCACGTTCGCGAACGTGTACGTGCACGTGCACCCGCGCTTTCTATTTTATTATGCTACATACACACGTTCCGCCGAATATTGTCGTGTTACAAAACGTGTAAAATAATTCAATTAACTCTACTGTGGTATTCGGAGCCTCCGAACTGTAACGAAAACGCTGAAAGCTCCAGCACGGGTTACCTGTTCCCAAAAGTTGAACGTTGCACGACGTGAATTCAACGGAGTAAAAAGAAAGTGATGAAAGTTAGTCAAAGTGACGGCAATAGAAACTCACTCAGAAAATAAGTAGTATCAGAACGCTTTAGTCAGACTCACAATGTAGTTTAAATTGTAAGTGAAAGATGAAGAGATATATTAGAAAGAGCAACGTAAATGGTTTACTCGAAATGTCTGTGTTGTCCATTGTACGTCGTTTGCATTAATTCCATTCGGAAATATTACGAATAACTAGTAAAAATGTCGATAATATAAATAATAAAAATATACGTGTATTTACAAGTGCTTATTTCATCGTACACTTCATCTCTTTCTATTTAGCTTCATGATATAGATACTATTAATAGGTATTTATATTTCTTTCGTTGCTCAAATCGGTAAGATTTTTTTTTATTAGATAGTCACCAAGCACTTATCGTGAATAAGGGGTCCACCAGATTGCCATAAGCTATAGGTATTATCGACGAGTCTTTAGATTTGACACCATCCATCGTCAGATAAGTCGTCTAGGGGCACCCGCTTAACCACGCAAATAGTATAATGCCCTTAATGGTTAGATACTAGTAGAAGGGAAGTAGCATCTTTGGTCGGTCAAGTAGCATACGCACCAACGCAGGCAAACAAACAGTATAGGATCCGATTTGTGATGAATACAAGTGATATAGGGGCCGCCGATGGACAAGCTAGTAGTATGTAGGAGCCAGCACTGTCTAAACAAGTGGTATAGGGAGTACGCTCGATGAGACAAGTAGCATAGGGGTAGTCATTAACAAGACAAATGGTATTGGCAACATCGTCGGTCAGGAAACTTGCAGGCAATTTAGTTGCGTAGAATTCTCTTCAGTGAAGTAATTGATTGAGGAATCGTTATCACGCGAGCTGGTAGAATGCTAGATTCTTAACATACAGGTAGAACGAAACCGCTCAACTTAAGGTAAACGTGTAGTCTGATACCTGAATCGAGTTTGAAATGGTTACAGAGGGAGCTTCAATTAGGGTTTACTAAAAATATTGCAGAAGAACCGAAACACCGTCGCAGATGTGAACTCGCGTACACTTTCCGCGCAATTCAGTCGCGTCGTCATTATCATTTCGAGGAACAGACGGAATGCGATACGTCGGGAACGCAGCGTTTCCCAGAAAACGATGAATCTTTCATAAATTGTGGTACATCGCGCGGGCATATTTTTCCGCGGCACAGTTTCTTCGGTATACACGGAAACGTGATCTTTCTCGGCGCGATCGCAGTTTACGCTGGAAACGTTCCTGCTGAAATTTCCGCGAGGACGTGGTGGTCCGGGTTCAATAATTTCAGACAGTCGAAATGGGAGCGTCATTTTCGATGGAGATTTCGTTGCGGGGCCGATGTAGATCACGTTTTAAACGCGCTTCTTCCTGACGTTCACCGCCATTTGCAGACGTATATTTCATGCATTTATTTGACAATTTGGCACGCTCCGATCGACTCCGTTTCCCCTACCGACCCGAATCACCGGGTACACTATATACACCTCTACCAACGCTGTTCGCCGGTCGCGTAAAAACTGTTGAATTATTTATGTTTTTCCGGGAGCCCGCAGTTGCATCGCGGGATGCAAATGCATCCTCTTTTTTGCCGTCCCTTTGAATGTTTAATGCGATGCCCGGTGTTCACGCTTGGTCAGCCCCGAGATCCACGGGCTCCAATGTCGAACCGGAAACGAGCTGAAGAAATCTCGACGGTGAAGAAACCGGCGAATAGACTTCCGTTCCATTGCCAGTGAAGTTGGGAACGTGTTGCACTGTGTATCGCATGTGTGAGCTCTCTGGAGAAAATCGTGTTTCGAATTTTTCTGATTTACTCGAACAGGCTCCGAGTGATCCGACCATTTTCAGAGCTTTGTACATAGTGTCCATAATTATTGAAATTGACTCTTTGTGATCCAAAGTTGATGTGTTCTCATGCTTGTACTCGTTTCAAATTTTTGTTATACTCCGTCGAGATACGGAAGAAGGGAGTCGTTATTTCTGTCGACAGAGTCTGACAGTGACCGACGGAAATATTGGAAACCTTTTCATTTTCCCTTATCTGTCCTCGAGGTCTATTGATGTCCTGCCTGGTTTGGCGGTTCGGTTCTACCTGTCTGCTCACAAACGATTTTCCGCCTCGTGGTCACAGGCAAATCCATTCTACGGGTGTAGATACGCACATATTCAACCTATTTATATGATTAGACACAAGCGACTTCATCTAGTTGCATTGGATTTACCGTGGAAATCGAATACATTCTACTCGTGTACTTGGATTGCAATTCTGATGTAATTGTCTGATCGGGAATGGAACTGTCCGACGGGTCTCAATAGGTACGTCGCTTGTCTAAATTGTCTGACAGAGCACCGGTTTAGACTACTTATCTGAGAGAGTGTTCTACATTTTGGCTTCGACCGAAATTATTTAAACATTCAATACAAAACGCGTATTTTTTAAATTTTCAATATAGGCCCACATAAAAAAATTGTAAAATACAACTTTTAGTATTTTTTTTACAATTCCGATCTATTGCAATTTTTGAAAAAATTTTTTTTCACATCCTGTAGTAAACTAATTGCTCTAATTTCCCAAAAAAGTTCAAATCGTATACTACAATATTAAAAAAGTTATCGTCTTTTGTTCTGAAAACTTACAACGTTGCTTCGAAATATAAATAAGAAGCAATAAAAAAATGATTTTCTATACCAGGAATTCTTAATATTTGCCGTTTAAATCAAAATTGCCAATAACTACTGTAGTGCCAGCAATAGTATAGTTTACCCTAGTCCCACATTTCGTCTGATTATAAACGATTTCCTCTACTGATCGCATTAAAAATTCTCTTTGAGTTAACTAGGTACGCTGACACCACAAAAAATCTACAAAATAGAAAGGATCTTATTTGCTGCAGTCTAAAGAAAATTTTTAATTAGTTTCATAATAGAGATACTCTTGGGAGGTCACAAGCTGAGAATCTCCCAGATCATACACTGACATTTTCCACTTGAGACTTGAGAAAGTCGATTCGCCCTGAGTACACTGATGGCACCGAACTCTTCTCTCTTCCTGCAAGTCTCGCTGATGGGTTCAGATAATCCATTTAGCTAAGAAATGTCGAAGAGAAAAATTCCTCGTGCCCAGAGAGAAGAGTCAAGCGGTCTTCAATAACTTAGTTGAATGAACCAATTATAAGGTGACACTGCAATTTTTCCTGTTTGTCCACCTCCGGAAATTCTGCGCCACTTATTTCGTAATGGAAGTTCAGGTACATCGTCTCAGCACTTTTTGCGTTGCCATACAATTCTAAACCGGATTTTTAGACAAAGTAAAAATTGTCTGAATCAATTGTAAGAAACGTAAGATAAGTTAAAACGTATCTTCTCTGTTAATCATCCTAATGTTCGAAAATAATACAACAGTGTTCTCAAATTCTTCGAATGCCTTTAGAGCTGAATTTGATTTTTTCCATAAAATCCACAGTCTAGTTATTACTGGATGTAATTTTTGAGAAAGAAACATGAAATTATAAAAAAGGGTGCTTTATTCCACATCTCCTTTAAAAGAGTATTGATATGAAGCTTATCAAAATGATATATTTAAAATACACATATTAAGATATACCGAAAGTGGTGTAGATATGTCAATCAGTGATTTATGGACACGTACACGATTTATTATTTAATATCATTACTCTATAACTCAAAGAAATAAAAGTAAACAAATTCACTAATATATTTAATTTATTCTCAGGACATTTTCACACGACAGTCAGTATCATTACATTTAACGTTACCATTATCGTACTTTCCACGTCCACAAGGCGATTAATTATTAACAGCTTTATCGAGTACTTTTCCCCGCTAGCTCGTAGCAATTTCAAGGTAGCCGCAACGCTGGCGCGGGTGGATGATTAACGCGCCGCTTAGACAGAGACAACGAGCATGATATCGGTTTCCCGAGCGGTCGGGGGGTCGGGAAAATTCAGTAAGTGGCCGCATAATCCTGACGACTGCGCGAATACCAACAGCATACCAAGATGCAATTATTATCGGGGATATTCGGCGCGGAGTTTTGGAATATCTGGCGATCGAACAGACCAACCGGATGTTCGTATCCGGGCCGCACCCCCGGTCCAGGAATCACCGAGGTGTCCGTGGAATATCGGTAAAGTTTTAACGGCGCTTCATCACGGAAAATAGTTTCCCGCGACCGACATTCAAGAGCCGGCGCACGCCGAGCAACGTTACTAATCCGAAAACACAGCCGCGGAATAGTTGCTCCGGTATACGAAGCGAACGCGTCGCGACGCCGACGTCTCTTCGTGGCAATAATTGCCGGATGGTGACGGCAACAACCAGCGGGAACTGCGGCAAATGACAAAAACTGGCAACCAGAGAGATTACCGTTTGGATTAATGTTGCGCTCCGTGCCCTTTGTCTCGCCGAACTTTGCGCTCCGTAGACGGGACTATCGTTCCACGAAATGATCCTCTGTGTATGCTGTGGCCGATCGTTTCGCCTTTTCCGGTCTGATTTGTTCGATATTGAGCGACTGTGTCGGCTCGTAGGGAGTCTGTCCGCAAATAGTCCGCTGACAAGAAAGACTTTTGACAATGCTGGAAACGTGAATTGAACTTTAAAGAGCATGTAAGTGTACAAGCTTTCAGTGCATTCAAGCGTTTGTAATACTTGTTCGTGCTCCGTAATTAAACTACTCATTTGCAACATGACTCACTTTGAGCAAATGTAGCTGTTCTTGAGAAGACTTGGGAAGTCTTTTTTAAAAAATGCATACACATTTGCATTTCAATTCGATACAAGTACTACATCATAAAAAAACTATGAAAGCCTTCAGATCAATAAATAAATAGATATAGATTTTTTCAAAATTTAAGTAAATCACGCATAAAAGAGTGAATTAATAGTTGCACAACTTTAAAGTTAGAAGAGTTAAATATGTCGACACCAGTGCGATTAACAGACCACAGAAAATTATTTCCAGTTAACCGCGAATTTCTTTGTGAATTGCCGAGCAAAAAATCGTCAGTTTTAATCACAATTACCCGATGTTGCGGCCGCGAGAGAAGTAACGAGCAAATAGTCCGCAAATAATTTCGCAATAATCCGGCAACAAGGCAGGCAGGAAGGAAGAAACCGGGCTCGGGCTTCCGGTTAAAACGGATTCGAGGGCTGGCGGGTGGAGGCGGCGTTATTCAAACGGTCGCGTGGCAGCGCCACACGCCATTTGAAAAGACCGTGAATATTCCATTTTTCGTCGGGGTGTATTGTCATAACGAGGTGACTCGTAATTACGAGCATGTTTTTTGCGAGGGAACGTCGACGGTCGAGCCAAGGGGTCGGCGGAACGACCGTTTGGGAACATTTAACGACTGGCAATCAGGATCCAGGAAACAGCGTTGCCTTTATCCACGGGATCCCATCCGGGCCGACGACCATTTTTCCTCCATCCGTCGGGGGCCGGCCCGGTTTTTCGCAATTCCTGGCAAAACATTTTTCCTCCGTTTCCCGTGCCGGCCCCTCCCTTGTTCTCACAGCCCCGGGTTCCCTCACCACGCCCATCCTGTTCTCGTCGTTTGCATAAAGTGAGCTATCTGCGCTTTTAATATACGCAAATGAAGTTACGCTCCGGAACTAATCATATTTGCATGCGAAACGGCAATCCCCTTTGAGCCCTTGTCGTACTTATTACTACAGTTTAGTCGCCGGCGAACATTTTACGAGGAAACGCCGACCGGCATGGTAATGCCGATCGATCACTGATCGGTCTTGCCTCCCGGCGCATCTGGCTGCTGGATATAGTTATGCTTGTCGCGTGAATCGCGCCGTCTGATCACTTATCGACCCCCACTACTTCAGCCCTGTTTAATATTAAGGGGCCTTCCCACTGACGCCCTCCAAAAATCGATTTCCTTCACCGTTTTTTCACGGCGGCGTATTTTATTCTTCTGTTCTCTTCTTCTAATCGCTACGTCTATATCACCTTCACAAAACTGACACCAATGTAAAGAAGTTTCATAGCTGTTTCTCTTCGAAAAAGTATTGCACATTTATGAAAGTTGCATTAATTTACCAAGTTTGGAATAGTTTTTCTCCATAGTATTTAGAAATATTCTTTCACTTCTACCAGCACAGGTTGAAACTCCTAAAACATTAAAATTTTTCCAAAATTTCTAAAATCTACGGTTCATTTCCGGACGGAGTAATTTTAAACCATTTACTTTTTCATACCCGTCCGTATCTTTTCTTTGCACTTGTAAGTCCCCGCTTTTGTAACTCTGTGAACTTAAAAATTTCACCATGACATGAAATTCTTAAGAATGCAAATTATATTTTCAAAGAAAATTTCTGTAAAAACATAACCCCAAAAGTTGTTAAAACATCTACTAAGAAATCCTTAGCAGTGAATCATAGCTTTCTGAAAATAATTAAATTACCACCGATCCGTAATACGTTAATAAAATATTTTTCCAATGAAAAATGTCTGAAGCTTTAAAATGAGGCCAAGTTTATTGTTGTACTATTATTTTAAAATGAAATTATCACAGCTTAAATATCAACGATTTTTCACAAAGTTCGAATACTTTTTAGATACAGTGCATTTCTGAACTCACCAGTAGGTACCTAATGTGTCAATAAAAATATTCTTCCAATAAAAAAGTGCTGATCTCTACTATACAAACCATCGAATCGGAGGAACAACGATAATCGTCCTTAAATCCGTCGTAATATCAACGGGAATTTATTATTCGATGAAAAGTTACGAGGCCCACTTCGCCCCAACACAAAATGAACGTTGTCCTGGCGGATCAGGACGATCCCCGATTGGAATCCCCTTAGTTCCCGAATCGTCGTTCGATCACTGGCCAAAGATTTTCAATTACGTCAAAGAAGGAAGTTCCATTTTATCGGCGAACAGCACCGTGCTGGTCCAGGCCCCCCGCGGCCTAGATTACGGCATTATACATTAATGAAAGCGCGGCTTTCACGTAAGATACGTACGAACGAAAGATAAACGCCATTCTCGCGGGACACTGTTTGCGAAGCACTCATTGTACACTACTTGAGAAGTTTCGCAACTACGGGGAAACGATATTCTTGCCGGCGCGTCCCGCGGAAACTTCCGGGTACGTGACGTTTTGTCGTTTCCCCGCAATCATGCTTAATTAATTATCGATCGGTCTCATAACCGGTTGAGGCGTGTCCCTGCTTTTCCGTTTTCTCCGCTTGAACTTATTTGAAATTGATTAGACCGGCCCGTTGTCAGTCGAAAGCACGGGAACATTCACCGTTTAATATATCGGTGAGCTTTTAATAAGTAAATAGGAAATTAAATTTTGTCAAATTTAATTAGTTCTTAAGATAGAATCTGATGCACTCAAAATTTTCCCTATATACATAGTTCTTTGGTATATTGGCGTTCGAACCAATTTTTCAAGTAAATTAAAGTAGCAAGTGACATTTTGTATTGTAATAAATGTAGCCACACCGTTTTTAGTTTGAGAAATCGGGGATTAAAATTTATTATTTCATCCAGCAGAGATTTAAATCGGAAACTCAAATCGAATAAAACAGATGTGGATGAAATGTTCATTGAAACTAGCAATTTAATCTTACAATATCTGGATTTTCAACTAGAAATTACTTGAACTTTTAAGAAAATTAATTCTCAAATATATTCAGAATATTTTTCGAGAAAATAAATTTATACAGTCAATGTTTTGCTACTGTTTTGCCTTACAATTGTGTTAATAATTTCGTTAATAATTTCGTTAATAATTTCGTTAATAATTTCGTTAATAATGTTGTACTTCCAAATTTGCTAAATGATGTTGATATCGTTAAAGTTGTGTTCGAAATATCACCGCGTGTGTAACACGGTGTAACAAAGTGTAGCGATAATGGATAGTGTGTCGAAGATGAAGGTTCGTGCCAATCAACATTTTTTAATTGGAGCCCTGAGCCCTACAGTATAGTACTGCGTGTCTAAGACGGTTTTCCAGGCTCCGGGGAGCGTGCTTATCCGTAGACGGTTATCGATATATGTATCTCAATACAGTGCGCTCGGAGCCGCAATATTCTGTAAGCGCTCCTCCAGACTACGATTACAGCCGTATGCTCGGCACCTCACGAATGGTCGATATAACAATGACGACGATAATACTCGATCGTGCGTGACCGAAATGCAACGCTCGTTGCGGCCGACGATAATACCAGTCCCTGGATTCACGTGCGCCGACTAAATTTCAAGGGAAAGCGAGGCCGTACATGTCAAATAAAATTAACATTTCGATCCGTTCCTTCCACATAATCGCCTGATTATTTCTTTTCGGAGTACACCTAACACTTCGCGATATGCTGAATGAGAAAACGGAAGTGAAGGTGGTCGTGATAATACTGTTCAATGCATGTTTCTTACTTTCAATAGGCGATACTTGCAGATTTTTTATTTGTAAATCTTTCTCTACAACTCTCTTTCTCAATTTTGATACTCAGATACTCAAGATTGATACTTGTTCTATTAAACAAGGAACATCAGTTCATACTATCCTAGGAGAAGAAAGTTTATATTTATTCTAAGCTTATGCATTCTCCAATAGCTATATATCGACAACAACATAAGAGAATTTTATTTCGATTTAAAGGAAATCGGTAACATTCATATTTAGTAGATTCTGCTCGAAATCGTCATCATGAGTCTACGTCGATATTATAATGCAAGGAGTTAAGCAAAGTTTTTGAAAAGCATTACAAATGGTTAAATTTTTATATAAAGAAACATCATTTTATATGTACCATATTAAAAGTTTGTAGGACTGGCATTAAGAAACTAATTTTACTAACCTTACTAACTACTAATAAATAATGTAATACATTGACTGCCACACTCGAGTTCGCACAAGTTAGAGCAATTTATTTAACAATATAAGAATAAAAAAGGCAAAATTTATTGTAACAATTGCTTCTGTAATCTTCTTACATCTCGTAGATCCTAACAAAGTTTGGTTTACTGAATAGATTGTAATAAAAATGAATGTTCACATTTGATATAAAAGTCATGTGACCGATATAAGTGACGTGGCTGTCAAAGTGTTAATGATACAATTGAATTTTAATGATCTTGCAACTAATTCATAATGTTTCATTGAACCTATCTTTCTTCCATCCCACTAACAACAAATAACACTCGACTAACACTCTCTCTCTTCTCTTCTTTCCAGATCGGTAGTCGGTCGCCTAACTAACAACGCCTCGTCTTAACTGCCCACTAACCGTCCCTGAAACGATGATCCCGGGAGGATAAAGAGGCCGCAGAATCCGTCGTGATCCAGTGGCAATCGCGGCCGATCCATAGGGTTGGATCGAAGTGAACGAGAGCGGTCGTCGTTAATCGTTGATCTCGCGGGATCGATCATGCGAATTACTGAAGATGCGCAGGACGAGCAGCAACGGTTTGAAGCTCGACCTAACAGAGAACACTCCAGGTAGCTCGTTGTCGAGGCTGCCGAACTTAGTCGAGCATGCGGAGACCTGTCAAGCACTGTCCGCCGGAACCGGTGAGAATTTAAGCAGCAAACTGCCGAACGTGGTCGAGGGCTCGATGGACTATGGTAGCGAGCGTAGATCCTCCCGGTACCTCGAGTACCAAGACGCGAAACCTTATCAGGATCCCCAGCCGGGCACCGGATTGCCTCCGTACGATCAGCCGAGCTACCACGAGCAGTCGAGGAGCTACAGAAGCTACGAGCGAAACCCGTATGACAGGGAGGATATTGACCGATACGATAACAGAATTTATCCGGAGGATAACCTGAGGTACGATCGTCGAGGGGATCAGCGAACGTATCAAGAGTCGGACTTGGACGCGCCCTACGAGAGGAGCGATGCCCAAAAGCTCAGCAGGACTTATCCGACGGAGCTCCAGGAGCCCGGCAGGCGATACTCCAGAGATTTGACCGATTACGAGTACGCGTCCCGATACGCGGAGGAAACGTTGAAACTCGAGCCGAAGAAGGATCACCATCACCATCACTCCGGCAAAGTGTACGAGTCGGCGGCCTCGAAGGGCTACGAGTCCGGCGTGAAGACGCACGACTCCGCTTACGAGTTGTCCTGCGCGGCACAACAGAGCAAGTACCATTCCGTCAACAAGATGTACGGCACCTTGCCCAGGTACGAGACAGGCAAATCCTACGAGCACCGACCCTACGACTACGACGAGCAGCCCTACGACACCGCCGGCAAGACCTACGAGACCAAGTACGATCTGACCAGCTCCAAGAGCTACGAACGCTCCAAGTATGATTGCTCGTCGTCCTCCAGATACCAGGACAAATCGTACGATCAGACGCTCAAGATCGGCGAGCTGGGCTCCACATCATCCGCGGCCGGTTACGCGAGAAAAACCCAAGACCAGGAGGAGACCAACGCCGAAAAGATGAACGGCTATCGGAAGAACAACTTCGAGTCGTACGGCGTTTATTCTGATCCCGAGGACGACCACGGTTTCCTTGCCGAGAAGAAGACACCCCAGTATCCGTATAAAGGGGTCGTTGTCAACGTCAGCGGGGAATCGAGCGTGATCGATCAGAAACGAGCCAAGGATGGCAGGCAGACAGTGATGCCTGGAAGTCCTTGGTGCAGACCCACCATATTGCTGCTGCTCTTGCTCTTGCTGGTTGTCATCTTCGTTTTCGTCGCTGGGACCATTTTGTACCTAAACTGTGAGTCTCTCCTTTTGTCTTCCTATTCGATGGTACTGGTAGCTTCCTAGACTCGTGCAGGCCTCGGTCACATTCGCGATGAATCATTCCAATATTAGGCCGTAAGCTGTGCAATGATTTTATTGGCAACTGCTGAGAAAGGGAAGCAGACTAGTACGATATTTTATTTGTTCGTTTGTTTATAATTGGAATGCAGATTTTTCGCGTTTAGAAGTAGCATGTACAATTTTGATCTACAACAACTAGTCATTTCTTGACTACGGCAACAATTATAGAGAACAATCAAATTCTATATGATTAGCATTTCTTTAAATATTTTCATACAAAGGGAACGTCATACGTTGATACAGTCTTTATGCATTTTTACCGTGCAAAACTAGGGATACAAAAAATTAAATTCTTCTTTTTGAAATTCATTTACCATCTCTGGCAAAAATTATTCGATCGAATAAATCAAGTATCTGTCACTGTAATTATTCATATTTTCAATGCGAAAACTATTGTATTTCCATTAACGATAAAGGCAAACGATATAAACTCGTCATTGGTATATAAAGAAAATATTAGTATAAAAATGAGAGGAAATATCATTAAATTCTATACCACATTTATCTAATATACTATTTTTCTTATTTAATATACGCTTAGATAATACGTTCAACAATAATATTGACGCTTTTGATCGAATACTTTCTGCCAGGGGTACTACCAAAGGGAAAATTTCTGCAAACATTCTCGATTTATGTGAGACCGAGGATATTATTATTTGATTGGACACACAGAAGAGAATTCAAAGGAACCAATCAGGGCCGAAACAGGCAAAATTTTAACGCGTCACGCGCAGCTGGAATAGATTAACGACACAATCAGAGGAGAACGCATTAAAGTTTCCGTTTCGTTTTTAGAAGGCAAAAGACAATTCGGATTAAATGTCTTCCGTGAAACGGCACATTTGTTGCTGGGACTGATAGAGCCCGTTAAAAGTTATGAGTCACGTTCCATGTGGAAGCGACTGCTACTAGTTAAGAAGCTTTGTCGGAGGGATAAGGAATTAGCGAGAAGTTACAGCGCTACAAAGGCTAATTCTCTTCGGTTAATAGTACGTCTCCTTCGCGTTCGGTTTCTCGTTCACCGTAATTTTCTTCTTCGGACTCTTCGCGTCCCCGCGCGAGTCTCCACAAGAGCCATTTAGTTAATGAGCATCCGATACCGATTATTTACGGTCGTCCATGTGACCGGCATGATAATGGCCGATCAACGACGTCGCCGTGGACGACGACGCCGATGTACACGTGCTGACGATACGTTAAGCCCAGGACGGTTACTGTCTCTGCTCTGGAAGTTTTATGTGTCGAACTTGACATGCCCGGCACGTAGGGACTTACCGCGACCGAAACTGATCGATCGGAATTACCATGCGCACGGAAAATCGAAGGACAGGGTTGAAAGAGTGCAGCTGGACAATGGTGACGTTCGTCATCAGTGTCTGGATGTTCCTTCGAATGCGATTTAAAGGTACCGTGTATAATCACCAGATTTCATATAACTAGACTGGGGATGTTTATGCAATTTTCAATTTTTGTAGACGAATTTTAAGAAAGTGAAATGAAATAGAATCTTATTTTCCGTGGTAGTAGCCTTTTTAGTTGTGAAATAAATTAAAATCGTACTAAATTCTGTCATATTTTATATCCTAGCATTTTTCGAAAATTTTCAAAAGCCTTGCATAAAAATATGTCATATGAAAAATATAAATATTTCATAATATAAAATTTCATTAATGTAAAATATTTCACATGTACATGAAATTTCAAACCGAAGAAGGAAGATTCAAAGGATTTAAGAATAATAGCACTATCAATGATTATTTTAAGCACTTAACATTTTTTATTATAATTCACATCTAAAGAAATAAATTTATTGAATGGTTCCCCATAGATACATCTTCACAAACTGAACAATCGCAAGTTAAAAAATGTAGAACCAGTTGTTCTAGTGCTAAAATCGTTAAAGAATTTTACAAAACGTGTGATTATGTGATTTTTATGGATTTATGAAGGAAATTAGCGGATACTCTCAATAATTTCACGTATGAGAAACGAAAATATATATTTATTTTATGTCCAGATTTACTATAACTTTCATAAAGATAACCTTCATATTTAGTAGATTATTTAAAATCGCACAAAATCCTTTTTATCAGCAACTCGCAGAAAAGGTGAATTAAAAAATTTTGTAGTAATTCTGCATTAATTCTACCACCTTTTAGAGACAAAAGCCACGTATTATTCTAGTCTCTTTTACTTTTGCCTTAACTACACGTGTTATTTAAAACGGTATTTAATAATTTCCTTCATTCAAGAAATTTTTACCTCTTTCAAATGAATAACTGGAGTTGAATTCTATTCAAAATCAATAAAAGCCTTCCTTGCTCTGACTAATAATTTCTTTTTATTCCAACAAGTCTAACGATGAATAGAAACCATTTGTTCTATTGATAAAGAGTCCTAAAAAAGAGTGATGGGTTGGAAATTCAATTTTTATGAAAGAATTATTTTTCAATCATTTTTCTCCAGTGGTCCTTTATGAACATCATGAAATGTAGGTGAAAGTTTCTCCGATATCTTTTGTAATCTACTTTTTCGATTCAGGTAAAAGTATTTAAAATATAATAGAAGCATCAACGAGCTGGTAAAACTTTTCCGTATCCAGAAGATTGATTTTATTCATTTAATTATTGAATATATATGTTTGCACAAGAGGGCATGAGATACTTTCGTAATTCAAGTTATGAAACGTCAGTAGGAGACGTAAACATTTGACTTAGTTTCAAGGGAGAAGTCTGATCGGAATTTTTGTGTATTTTATACCTTTGAGGGAAGTGGAAGTGGCCAAATACTTATGGACGGTAGTATACCCGGAATTTATTTTATTCTCAGCGTTACAGACGCGCTGAGAGCTCCGTGCTAGATACGAAATTTCCTGCAAGACGATGTTGCCGCTTCCTGTGCAATACTCGGAGATTTTGGCGGGCTTCTTGGAAAATTACATCGCCTCTGAGAAAGATATACTGTGTCACATAAAATTGTAATACTAAGGAGAACGTAAACCGGAGAAAATCAAAAAATTGTTCGTGAGAATTTCGACGAAAATAACTATGAATTTCCTTAAAAGATAAATGTCCACAAATGTACATGTATTCAATTTTAGTCTTACAGTAAATCTCTACAGTCTCTACTAATTTTTGTATTATGGTAGTTAGACATAAAATGACTTGCCTATTCTTTGATTACTCTTGTTAGTAAACAACAATAATTATGCACGATTAATTTGAAAAGAGTTTTCCATTATATGGTTTAGAGAAGAATTTTCTAAAATCTCACATCAATTAATTTAACAAGCAGTTTACTAACTTATTTTTCCCCATATTATCTAAATTCACAAAAATCACTGTTTTATCTTCTCTATTTTTTCAACCTATTAAACTTGTTAAAGAAAATCAAATTTAATTTCGCTCCAGTTTGTTGCAATTCAGGTAGAAAATTTTTATTTTGCGTGAAAATCTAATCTAGCTGTCTAATAATAAATCTGCGTCATTAGGTTGTTTCAAATTGACGAGTTCGAGTGTCGAATATTAAAATATGGCGAGTGAGGCACACAATGGCTACAAGTTCGGCAAAATGAAAATGAAATCGCAGCCAGTTATGTTTGCTAAAACTCGTGAAAAGCAAACTTTCCGCCATACAAGCTGTACGAGCATGAAGAACTTAATTACGAAGTTTAGGGAAAGCCTCTGCCGGCTTAATATTCAATTTTTCCGGATTAAGTGTATCTTTGTTTCAACAGGAGAAGGGCTAAACTTTTTAGGGGAATTTAATTTGGTTCCTTGATAATACCGTGTATAGAGAACTGAAGTATCCACCGCAGAACCGCGGCAGTTCCGTAACGCGCACACGTATCGGATATACAGAATGTAGAAAGAGTAATATCAGGAATCATAGCGGGTTGCTTTCTCAGGAAATCATAAAAGATCTTTGCTCAGACGATCATGAGATTGCAACGCGTTTAGCGGCAGCCATTGTGTGCCGGTCTTCTCCGAAGTAATATAAACTGGCTCGTTTTGAAGCAACCAATTCGCTGTTTACGAGTGACGTTCCGTATTTCGATCGAGAATTCAATTACGCTTATATTCGCGTAAGCACAACGGCACTCTTACGTAAGGATCCAATTACTCTCGTTTACTGAGTTGTTAAGCTTCTCCCCCCGATTAAAGACGGATTCTGTCTATTATTTGCTCGATGAGCCTCGGCGGATTAATTCGAATAATTCATGTCGTATATATCCATTTTTTGTCGGGAACATACGTACCCGATGATGTAATTCAAGTTGTTTCGTTATTTTGTAGATGGAGAGATTTTTTATTTTTGAATAACCATTCATGTTGACTGTTGTCGACGTTCGTTAACTGTACAGTTAGTATCGATTTCAAATGTTTTAATTGCTTTATAAAGAAATAGAATGTCAGTAACTTTTATAAAAAAATATCAATTATTTATTTATAGTTTATTTTAACGTGGTCGCATTATAACAGCGAGGTCTTTAGCGACCACATGGCTTCAGATAAGTTTTTACCTTTAATTTTTATCCAAAAATATATGGGATCCAATTACTTCCTCGTACACGGTTAACATTAGAATAGTACACAGAGAGGAGGTTAAATGAATGAGTTTGAATTAATAAAGAAAAAGATTTTTTAAATAAAAAAAATAAATTTTTTTAAAAAATACTACGTTTTTATAAGACGGACTAAAAAGTATAAAATAATTTTTCCTAGCCCCATTCAGATTCCTAGCCCCATACAGATAGTCCTGAAAATTTGTGATTGTGAATTTTTAATAGCTATGAAAATACTTCTAAGGTTTAAGACGAAAAACGTAGGGCGCAGGACTTAAGCGAACTTTTCATGCATCAATTATCTATTGTATGCGCCCCATGTTTTTCGTTTTAAATCCTACAAGTATTTTCGTAGCTATTAAAAATTCACAATCACAAATTTCCAGGACTATCTGTATGAAAAATGTAGGATCTATCTGTAGGAAAAATTATTTTATACATATTAAAAATTTATTTTTATTTCAATAATTATTTAAGTAGCAACCATATATATTTCTTCAAGACAGCGAACTAATAAAAACGTGGTAAACAGAACTACAGAACTTCCCTTACACCTACTAGCACTTCGAGGCTGGTGCTTGCAGGCAGAAATCAGTCGATCCACGATCGGAACTAAACAATCGCTTGGCTCGCAACAACCTATCCTGATATCTAACCCCGAAATCCTCTCGACATCGCTCGTCCACGTTTATTCGTTCCGCTTTGCGGCCCTGTTCGTCTCGTCGTTCGTTAAAATCTCAACCACCGAACCAACCCCTCGTCGGCGGTGGACGCGCGATGGTCCTGCGTCCGCCACTTCGACAAACGTCGAACGAAAACAAAGAAAGAGAGCAACGAAAACACAAAAAAAGCGACAAAAAGAGAGCCCAGCGAAAGGGAGAAAGAGGGGAAAAAGGGGAGATTTTGCCGTGAAAAGAGACGCGCGTTTCACGCGGCGCGCGGGCCGTCGTGCATGCACGTTTTCCCGTGCGATTTTCAGCCCCTCCCGATATCAGCGGTGTGCTCCGGTGAACGATGGCCTCTCACAATGGACAGAGAAGCTGTATGTCTGTCTCTCCGCGGCTGAAAAATACCAAGTTCGAGCCGGGCAGCACTCGGTACGGGGCCCGGCAATCGTACGGTATTCCGAGTGGCTGCATTTGGCAGCGGTCGACAGGGGCGTTTGAGCGATTCGGTTTATTTTCGGGTCAAGTTTTCGCCCGACCGCTTCGCAATCAACCGCCGCATTGTCCATCGGACAATACATTCACTGCGACGGACCAGATCGGACCGGACCGTCCGCGTAGGAATTCGACGTACCCCGTTTTGCCCCCCACCACCTGCCCACCAGACCCCCCATCCTTCTCTTCGACCCTTGCACTATTCGTCGGACGTATTTTCACCGGGATTTTCCTAAATTCGATTTAACTGACGGCGTGTCGCGGCCTGCTCCTGTCGTCGATGAGCCTTTGACCATCGATCCTCGATGCCTCTCGATTTTCATACGGTTTCTCTGAGCGTTCGATCTTTGCATCTTTCATTCCCGCCGCAACACGCGATCCGTCTTGTCGTCTCTTTTACTTGCACAGTCATAAATAAGCAGTGCAACACAGTCGAACCCACTCACGCTACGTCTAGTATATTTTATTGTCAGTTTTGAAAGAACGTGAATGATGTACCGACAGTGTTGGCTGCACTGTTACTGTAAAAAAGCAGATGAGCAGAGATCTCAAAGAAAGTGGTTACATCCTTCAATCCAGCCTATATCACATTTTTGGTACTCAAGGTTATTACATAAGCATATTCAAATGTATTCCTCCAGCCGCTACAGGATGGAATAGAACAAAATATAAGTTTTCCTGATAAAAAATAACGATGACCTTGAAAAAATCACCGGACAAAAATATTTGTCTTCTACGGTTAGCTTCACAGCAACTAGCAATATTGTCAATAAATTATACGCATGTAGTACATGAATAAGAGAAGCCAAATCTTGCTGATACATACTTCATTCAACAACACGACAACAGTAAATCAAGATGGGAATGAAAGAGATTATAAAAGTTGTTACAAGATAAAATTATGGATAATGCCGCAAGTGGGTTACACTTCAAAGAGAAAAAGGGAAAGAAGAAATACGACAATTCATAACGCAGTCTGATTAATGGCGTTGCCATTCCTCGTAACACACTCGACAAACATCCAGTTAGCACAACAAGGATGACCAGACATTGACGAATTGGAGCGAAATGAATCGTATATCGTTGAACAGTGGAAGATTTGTGTTACGAGTTGATACGCGCCGCAGATAGGCAATACCGCTGCATGACGAGGTATAAATTTTATCTCGCCATTTTGCGGCGTGCTAGTCCAGCGACGGGCAATATCAAAATTCAGCATGATTCAACGGCGCATCCCGTACTACCGACTGTCAACAAAATCGGAAATCCCATCCATGCTTTTTTTCGCTGATCTTTCGAAAAGGAAATTCCTCGATTTTTATTCTCTTCGCGTGCGGAACCGCCATGCGTAAACCGCGGATCTGTACGTGAAATAAAAATTGCTTCATACTTTAATAATTGCGATAAATTCAAGAGAATAAGTCGACATTCTTAAATTCTTTCAGTGTTTTCCAATATTTTCTTCAATTGATACAACTCAAAGTCAAGCCATACGAAATTGGGATAAATTAAATTAAAAGGAAAAAAGGTTGTCTGAAGGATACAATCAGATCCTCTTGTTGTTCCTTCTGGTATTCACTGTAGGATCAGTCCAGAAAATAAAACACGATAGATTCAACCGATACTTCTAATTAGCAGGTCAAAGTGCAAACGCAAACAATAGGAGCGAAAAACACGTCAGAATCGGCCCTTTCAATTAAATGAAATTATTTGTGGTGAGGGTAGAACGTTCTACCAGTAAACAACCGAAAGTAATTTCGTTTCGAGTGTAGGGAATCGCTGGAAAAAAGCTCAATAAAGCGGCGGTTACACGGGAAAACCGCAGGCCCGCGAAGGGTTAATTTAAACTGTACTGTTAGCATGGCCGAAAGAATGGCGGATTGCTCATCGGCGCACCTAATAACTTTGAAGAGGATAACTTTCGACGCCTTGGCTGGAACATCCTCGGTCGAGCAACACAGAGGAGGCCCGTGAACATGCAGTGCCGGGGCTTTGGCGCAGGATGAGAATTTAGTATGTAAGGCACGTGTTCGCATCTGCCTTTATGAACGTTTCCCGCGATTCCGCCGGTTTCGTCCTCATTCTCAGGCAACCTTGCTCGAGGTGGCCTCAGGGTTCCGAGATTAAGGGCGTCGCCGATCATATTAAGGCCGGAAATATCTCATCCGCTCTTTATCCGGCCCCACTACGATCCTAGTAAACTCCGTCGCGTTTGTTCCACATAAATTACAAGGACTTTCCTCTCCGGCATGCGACGATGCTCGGTGTGTACGCAGCTTTAATACCGCGAGAGAATCGTCGAACTTCCTATGTCGCCCGGGGATGACCCCACGGTTCAAGAGATGCCCGGGTAAACGGATTTTAACAGGATCAGCCTTGCTCAACGACCCTGTAATTGATCTGTACACGATTCCTATGACACTCTACTGCAACCCTTGTTTTCATTGTTATTTCTTTTTTGTTTCGATCCTGCAGTCGGTCATTAAATTATTAGAACCACAGTACGAAAACCATATTTCTCCTTGTATTACCTACTGTTGCTAAATGTACAAGGTGTGTCTGAAAAGTTCGGTGAATGGTCTCAGAAAATAAAAGAAACAAGAGTTACGTTAGGGCGCAACAGCTCGTACCGAAGAAGATCGAGCAGCATCCATCCGCGTTTCGAAGCATTAATCCCGCAGCCGGATTCGCAGTATGCGGAGCCGCGTCGTTTTGAAGAGGGCCGCATTTTCCGGCCGCGGGGAAAACACTTTGCCGCTCGGCAATTTCGAGGGGTTACGGTACGTTAATCGTTCCGGCGCGGCATGCCGGCAACAAATTTCACAGTCGCGGACGCGCAACACGGCCGATCCTCCTCCACGTGGTGCGTCGCGACGCTCGTTCCATAAAACGTGACCGCGATTCGCCAAGGCGCGAAACGGCCGCGCTTGCAATTTATCCGGCGACCAAGGATTCAATTTCGTCCGTCGCCGTGTCTCCCTTCAACCCCTTCGGTATTCTCGTCTCGTCGCTCCAGGACACGTTGCGTCGGAACCGAGTTAGCGTCACTGGCAAAACGCGCCCGTTAACACTGGCATCGCTAGCCGGATGTATTATAGTTTCCTCGAGGTCTGACACATCTAAGGAAACGAATCCAGCCTCCAAAAACAGGAAATTCCCGCCGATTTTCAGCTGCGACAGCCACCATTCTTACCCCCAATTTGGCCATTTGTTGCTGGACACACGCTATGCCTCTGTATAATACGAGAGTATAGGTTGTATAGATTTACAGGTTTATGAGAAAAGATGAAAGAGGAAAAGTTATACTGTTACAGTAGTTACAGTCGATTAACCGGATCCTGATTATAAACAAATATGCGTTTAAATCTGATTATATTATGAAAGAAAATAAATTAAAAAAAAAAACAATTTATTTTGGAATATAATGTATATTTTAATTATGTCCCTCGGGCCTTAATTTATCCGGCCTGTTTGGCTCACGATCAAGCCGGTTAATCGAGGTCCTACTATATTTGCAAACAATGTAATTTTTTTCTATCTGCATTATGTTTTTAGAAATGAAGGTCACTTTCAATTTTTTAAATGGAATGCTATGTATTTTTTTTTATGTCATACGAAAGCGTGTTCGAGGTCATTCAAGGAGATACAAGATCATAAAGAAAAACGTTGGCTATTGTTAGCGTGTACATCCTGTATGCAATAAATTACGCTGTGTATGGATCGCTTTATGGAACAGGTATTCCGATAATAGAGAATATTGATATCATCGGTTCAGATAATCGAGAGTCTACTGAATCGTTAATTAAACAGGCAAATATGATCCAAATCGTGTTTGGTCTCTTTTTAATCAGCAAATATGCTGAAAATAGATTCACACAAAAATATATTTGTAGTTAGTGTAAATAGTTCAAAACATGGAGCTAGGTTCCCAACCTTAACCAAAATAAGCGAAATAACAAATATGAGAAATTAATGGATAACGTATTTATAAGTGATTCATAAAAATGCAAAAGAATGATGATACTTATGAAAAATGTTGGAAAGGCAGGAGGGAAAGATCGATTTGAACAGAAATGTTTAATTACCAGTATATCGTAACGATAATGTTGGAACTTCAAAAGTGCTGTTGAATCACCAGTATAATGAAGACAAACAGAACCGCGCGTTAATCCATGCGAATCAATATAGAGTACTCCGAGATTATCCGTGTTATCTAACCCGAGCTACTCTGATCTGTGTTGATTCGAGCGATCTCAGTGTCAGCAACTTCGAGTCCCCCGACATCGTTCCACTGTATAAACTTCAATGACTGTCATAGCTAACGTTGTATCATGACACATCCCGTTCCCTAGGACTGACGGCGTTCATTGCGACAGCTATGCTGACATTGTCAGAAGGATTTCAATTACTTCATCAGATGATTTATTTCTGCTTAAGCGGTCTCTCCTTAAGCTCTCTTCCTGATTTGGAGCAATGATTTCCTTAATATGAGGCAATCTGCAAGACAGATTAAACTGTTTAAGGATTCATTAATTTTCCACCGAGATAATGACAAATTTTTGATAATCTTGTAATACAGTCTTTTGTGTTCCTGTTCTAGGACTATTTTTGATAAATGTTTCAAAATATCTTTTTTATAGATCATAAAATACTTGTTCTACGAGAACACTTTCGGGAATATTTCTTTTCGATGGAACGTACATGTTGGAACAGAATTTTCTTAAAAACAATAGATAATTGTTTATTTCAATTCTTCGCATAAACTAACCTCAAACGTGATATTTGTATATTGCTTTGTAATGATGACAAGTTTATTTTTATTTAGTTTGTTCGATTTTTGTAAGAATTAATTTCTACAATCGTAAAAGAAAAACTCGGCAACAAAATGTTCTAAATATATCACTTATTCATTACTTAATAATAAACCTGAACCGATCGAACGACCGGTTTGAAATTTTTTATTTTTCAATTATAGATATTATAGAAATGAATAGGAAATGATTACACAAACTCCACCTCATAAAAGAACTTAATTAAAAAGAAACGACACAGTTTGGTGAGTTTAGTGTTAATTCGGATTAGCAATGCATCGTTCCATACGACAGCCTCATCATCCATGGTATTCGTCTCGGCTCATTTTCGAGCGTATCCGAAGCTGACGGAACTTGCGACTTCCCGTTGCCATCACGGTGATACGGTTCCTCGCGAGTAGTTACGCGTTCCTTCGATAACACGATCTCTATCGTCTTTCTTTCGTTCCCCGGGAACGCGAGCAGCTGGCGGGAAGTTTCTTATTGTTCTAGAAATTTCACCAGAGAGAATAGCGCGTAACCGGTGAGAAATTTGCGAGCTCGCGCGCACGCATAATACTCGTGGCGGAGCACACGCTGGATTAAATCCATCTGAGGATTTTCGGGCTGCAGACTGGAGTTGTGCGTAACACAGTGAGAAAAGTCGACGTAAGCCGGGAATCTGTAACTCTAGAACAGGCGGAGATAAACCATCGTTTCTTTATTTTTTAATGAAGATTAAGTAGCCCTTTAATAATTCGACGAAAAAGTTTCGGCCATCAAAAAACCTCCAACTTCTGTGTGAATGGAGATGAACCAGCTTCAATTCACACTTTCTAAACGCTCTGCCTTTTAAATGCATATTTTGTTTGGCATAAATGTAGGTACACAATAAATTTACTAACAGACGGTTAGGAAATTATCATTGCCAAAGAAATTCTAAAGAAAGAAATTACATGGCAAAGAAATGGCAAATAAATCTGTTCTGTTCACGAGTGGTAAATAGCGTCTGGTTAAACAAATTCAATATTTCGTGCGCATGGAAATGTTCATTTTTGACAAGCGACTGGAAGGTTTCCTGCGACTGTGCGGTAGTTCGCGAGCAATGTCGTCTGGAAAAGGACAATGAAAGTTCCCGGGCAGAGATAGGGTTTCCATCGGTCTCACAAAGAATTCCAGTGAATTCCCCGTACGGGTGGAGGGGGATCTAGGGGTAGCCAATAGGGAAAAAGGTCGCAGCAATCGGTCGCGATCGGGATTGTTCGCGAGTTACCGAGTTCGAGTCAAGATTAATGTTAACTTCGCCGTAGGAGTTAATAAGTCCGAGACCGATAAATCCCGCTAACTCCTTCTCTCACGATGTCTCCCTCTCTTTCTCTCTCTCACCCTGTCCTCCTAGACTCTCTCACTCTTTCTATCTTTTTCTCTTTCCTCTCATTCTTCTCGTTCCTCCGTTCCTTCGGGCTGCTCCATTACGGTTCCCCTTTCCTGGCCGTTCGCTTTCGCGCCCTCCCGAACCGTCCCGGGGCTTTGAGAAACTCGAAAAGTTTCGCGGCGAGAAAAAGCTGGCCGTATCAGGTAAGAAGCTCCGTTCCGAGAGTCCTTTCCAGGATCATTTCCTGCAGGAATCCGAGCCCTTTTTGTTGCGATTACTTGCGTCGAATAGTTTTCCCATTACAGATCCCCGCCCGGGAACAGCATTTACTGCAACGCCGTTCCCGCTGCAAAGTAGCTGCCTACGCCGCGAATCCGCGAGCGAGCCGGTAATAAGCGCGCCTCTCGATTCCTCCTTTCGTATCTGTTAATGTTCATGACGCGATTGTTAATCCGACGATGCTACGGCTTGATCTTTATAATCTGTTCGATGGACGCTTTTATATTAATGCACCCTCTTATATCCAGATAACACTGCTATCAATCGCGAACATCAAAGTAAGTAGAAAAGTCGTTGTTGGTCAGATGCATACACTTTATAAAATAATACTTCATGTCAGATTTACAAATGTTAAAGAGAATTGTTTGAGAAATTCGAATAATGGAAATTTTAACGTGAATAAAAATAATAGTTTGTGTAAAATTTAAAGGAAACTTGATAATAAATTAATAGTTCAATATTGCAGTGTACTTTCTACGAAATTATTCTTAACACTAAACCTACCGAGCCTTAAAAGTAACTGGTACATGTTCCCTTATAAAAATGACAAGATTGATTTTATTCAGACTTTGTGCGGCTCCTATTATAATACGTGATCTACTAATGATATTTATACAATCAATTCTTACACATTCATTTTTATCATTTGAATAATTTTAATATAATAAATCTGGAACCGGTCATTTTGACCGGTGGTGGTAATAACAAATATCGTTTTTGTATTTACTCTATCGTGTGGAAGCTTTTGTAGTATAAAATTGTTAACTGTGGAGGTCAGTGACCCCAGAAGCGATACGAATCCCATTCGAAAGCTCTCCAGCAGTTAGAAACGCAATAAAAACACGCGCGACACGCGAATCGTGTAGAAACAATGGTGCGACACGGTCACCTTTCAGGTTTCGGCGAGAAGAAATAGAACGGAAGTTGGCTGCTGCTGAGGAGGACTGTCTGGAAAAGCCCTGTCAGGGAAGCTGACGTTTAATTTAATAAATGCCGCGTCGTCGTGCTGTTTCTTTTCCCTTCTTTTCCTTAGCAAGGCCGCGGTGGGGCGTTTCCGCGCCATTTCCTCTCGACGTTGGCAACTGCCGTTCCGCTGCCGTGTAAAATTTCTTCGGAAAAACTGTGCAAGGCAACGCGCAGCTTATTAAGGCCGTCGAACTCTCGTAGGCGGAAGTTTCCACCGAGTTTGTAATTTCTGGCCCCTGCTAACACCCGTTTCCAGTTTTCGTGTTGCCGTGTATGCTTCCGCCTCTCGTTCCTCAGTGTTTTCTCCAAGGAACGCGTGAAATCGCGACCCTTTATTCGTCATTGGTTGTCCTAATCGAGCGCACGATGCTACTTTACCTGTCAGTTTTCCAGTTCTTTTAGTTACATAAAGAAATCACTAAATGCAAGTTATCATATCGTATAACATTATTTTATGATTAGAATATTAGTGTATTATGATTGAATATTTGACTGTTTTGTTGAAAATATATTTGAATTGCAATAAAATGATCAGCATTAATTCAGATATTTTATATGATAAAAGGATCATATGGTTCGTGTGAAAGTGTAAACTATAAATTCATATGTAACAATTTTACGTTTAGGTGTGTTATCTATCAATACCATTTTCTATCAAAAGTTCTATTAACGTTGAATTGTTTATGCAACGTATCCAAATGTTTCTTTATCAACTAAGCCGTTTATTTCGAAAGCGGCCAAAGTCTATTTTCGAGAAAAATCTAGTTAGTAATTTTAATATTTACATTTCTACGTTATCTTTTCATTCTGAAGCAAATTGCAACTAATATATTTAAAATCACAAAGACTTTGTAAAAAGGAAATTAGCTGGTTAATAGAATGATACCAATTTTTATTTTGGAAGTGGCCTAAGTCCATTCTTGGTAAGAAGACACATATTAATCACTTAATAAATTTAATAATAAATAATAAATTTTCCTCAAGATGCTAAAATAGAAATTGCAGTATATAACACACGATTGAAAAGCTCTCCGGCAACGAAATACAGTTTCCATTACTAGCGACACACGTCTGATACCATCACCGTCAATTCTGTCACAGCTAATTGTGGACGGTTTAATGGAATTTCGGAGTACATATTCTGGAAACGTGTAAGCTCAACAGTGACAAATGCCGTGGATGATGTAGACTTGTAATTGTTCCAGAACTTACCGATGATAGTTGATTACAATTGAATCGTAAATTACATGGTCCTCCAGCTCATGTCGACATCCATATGGATCATCGGGCCTTGTGAATGGAATATTTGCTGGTGTTACAAATGAAGTGTATATTTTATGTATTGGTTTGGTGCAAAAATAATAACTCTGTTCTTGAATTTTAGAGTTAGGTAGATGTATATTTTGATTTATTTGTTAATAGTTACAACAATTTAAATATTAACTAATTTCAATACAGTTTTCCCTCCCATGCATTTTTCAATATAAAATATTGTTTGTAACTATTTTATGAACCCTCCGACGATAATGCGTGATTATCGATCAATTATTATTATTTTTTTATAGACAGTTACTAAGAATGTAACGTGAGAAAATAGATGTGCTTTTGTGTGGGTCAGAAATAATCCAGCGTTATGTGACTGATAATTATGATAATTAAAAAAGTTTTGTCCGTTCCAATAAACTGTTTGATTAATTAAACATATCGAGCAAATTCGCAAATTGGCTGACACAAGTACGCGAGAATGTGGACAAGGAATCGGGGACAAGTATATCGCGCACGTGGGCACAGTTACGAAAGACGTGAGAAACCGGCGAAGAAACTTTCTTCATTTTTCGCCACGCCTCGATCGGGAGCAAAGTTTTTCCTGAAATATCGGGAGAATCAATCGCTGGCACGAGTGGCCCCGATCGAACGGCTTTTTCCACGCTTTCCCGCCGCCAGAGTTCCGAGACGTAACGAGCCAGTTTCGGTCGTTACCATCGCTCGCCATTCCATACTTTCCCCAAAAATTTGACTGTACGATTAGTCCCTCGAGATATTACATTTCACTGCGACGGATCAATTTTTCGGAAGCGGCTCTCTACCCTTGATAAGCGAAAAACTAAAACGTGTCTGAAAATGGAAGATAAATCGAATAAACTCAATTTTTTAATTTCTGTTCTATTGTCTCTAACAATTTCAAATAGTTCTAACATTAAAGACTTATTTTGAAATACAATATTTGAGTATGTTTCTATAAAAATATTAACTTGAGTTATCTAACAATTTGCTAAACTATGAACACTTCTACAAATTCGAACTTTAATAAATGAACGTAACGAAACTGAAATTAAAAAAGTTTTGTTTCGTTTGTCAATGTTTCCACAGAATTAAAAGCAGAATTTTATTACACAAAGTTTTATTGACTGTTATGTTTTAGATCCTATAGCTATAGCATATAATGCTATAGCGCGGTAATAAGTAATTTAAAGAAAAAGTCGGTTGTTGTAGTTTAAAAGCAGTTCGTTTACGTGTGGAGCGCCCAGTAGTCGCAGTCGATTTTTGTCAGACGCTGTCGCAACTATGAGGTTAGGATCTCCCAATTAATTGCAGGGATCTTAGAATTAGTCAGCTCGAGCCACGTCATGACACGAGTAATTCTCGTTTGCGTAGCTCGGGCTTTATTACTATTATCGATCGAACTGAAGCACCGGGTGAGTTGATTTGGATCATAGGATTCACTTGTCTATGCATACGCGTTCACACGTTTCTAGACGGAATAATTAAATAAACCGTCTGTGAAAGGGGCTCGCCTCTGGAGACGTCGGTATTTACTCGGTCTAGACACTTTCTCCGCCGAATGTTAGTAAATATAGGAAAATCATTAATTATGTATACACTAATGGTGGTCCTTCGACAATTTCAATCGAGTTCCGTCCAATTACCTGTATAAAATGAAATTATGAACAAATTTTAAATAATTATTTTTGCAATTTTCGCATCTAATAGTATTTGTCGTTTTAGCTTATTTTTATAAATTCAAATTATAATAACCTGTTTCCTCCAATACTACTTGATGTGACACATACTAAACATTACGATCTGCTACGATTATTTTCAACGAGTAAAAGTCGAGAAAAATGATCTAATACGTAAAATTATCCATTTCTTTGAACTTTCATTCAATAAGAAAAATATTAATCTATACAGTGATCCGAATTAATATTCGAACGCTCTAAAAAAGACGATAACTTTTTTAATATTGTACTATTTGAACTTTTTGGGGAAGCTAGAGCAATTAGTTTACTACGTATTATTTATGGGTGGTTATATAATTAATACTCTTAATAAAATTAAGAGTGCCTTCCTTGTTTCGATCGAGTCGTTCGTGTGGCAAATTCGTTTTTCCACGGCGCCACCTGACGCCTATCGGTTTATTGAGGAACGAGGGTGGCCGGGTATACGTATTTCGTCTTCGCCTCGGTATACAAGCGGAGGAAACGGAAAATCGAAAGTGCTTCACCGCCATTTCCGGCGGCCGCACTCACGGACGCCGTACCTCGGGCGTTGCTGTCGAATGCAAAAAAGGAGAATGAAATATCGCGTCTGCGGGCACGACGCGTGAAATTCTTCCTTCGAAAATAGCTTCGATATACGAGACGGCCGGGCCCCCGGTTTCCATATACAGTTGTAAATCCTTTCGATTTAGGTGCTATCCACCGAAAATAACAATTTTTCTTCCCAAATAAACCGCGCCTGTTTATCTTGCCCGCCTTTATCCTTCGACCATTCATGCCATCAGCCTCGCGTAATTGTCCTCCGTCCGATATGCCTTCAATGTGTGAAACCTTTTTGCGACTATAAAAGAATTACTCTATGTCGATTTTGGAACCGCCCGTGTCACGCCTATTTTACATCAGGCAGTTCAAAAGGGCGAATCGCCTCCCCTAAACATTTCACGGTAAAGGAAAATGCGGTTGTCTACCTAGTTCCGCGTCGGTACGACTTTTGACACACTTTCCGGCCGTTTCAGACAAAACCAATATATGGTGTAGTAAGCCCGAGGCTTACAAGACACCGTCAATTTTTCACGTATTGCCTTGGATATCCGGTACCCAGGCTATCTCGGTGTACGATGCACATTCTGATACCGTTTGATGGGCTGTCTCAGCGCAGATGGCGCGTCTGTATACAATGTGCAACCCTGATCCTTGTTCGGAGAAGTAATTTCGACTTTCCTTTGTTGGTTCGTACAGATTTGTCATGTGAAGTGTGATTTATGTGGAAGTTCCAGGTTAACTAGTGGCGAGCCAGCCGGTCTGTTGTATTATGTTTATATTCGCGACAATTCTGCAGTGACCGATATACCGAAATTCTAAGACATTTTTCTACTCAAGATACTTTTGAAAATACATTGATCAGTAATAGGAAAAGACATTTCTTTAGATCTAGACACAATGGGTTGAAAATAATAGAACTGTATGTACTTTTAAATTTCTTAAATATTTTTCCTGGTTTGCGTTTGATGTACACATTTTTGTCGTAAATGTATAAAAATCGCTTATGAGATAGAAACGCTATTTAACTGATGAAAATCGCAATCATCTTTGCACCAACATAGTATAATAAAATAACAAAATTTAAATACCACTCTTCTATTTATCTTTGATCGTTCTAATTGTATAATCACTAGACTGCGGATCTTTATGCATTTATAGCAAAATTGAGTAAGTTGCTGTAACTCGACACAGTGAAAACATTAGCCAACGATTGAAGTAGAAATTTATTCGTCTATCGTTGATTAAATTTTTGCCCAGCTCTGCCCTGAATTGCTTCCGCAAGGAAGAACGCTGGTGGACGTCGCACGCAGATACGTCCACGCGTAAAGACGTCCGCGGTGCTAGTGTGTTATCCATCGTTTGTGGGAGTGGCAACACGTGTTTCCCATGTGTGTCAACCCGCAGCCCCGAGAAAGGGGAATATCGGCGCGGTATTGGCTTGCATGAGTTCTCATAGAGGTGGATTGCATACATATCGCCGGTTTCACAGTGCCGCGTGGCACGAACTGCGCCGAACGTGCACACACCAGTGCACGCACACGATCCCGCGAGCTCTACCTCCAGGACTTCCTTGGATCTCGAAGCAATTTCGCCTAAGTGCCGATAAATACTTCCACCGCGGATGATCTTGGCCGTGATATTAGATTCTTTTGATGTTTCAATCTCGCCCGTCTTAATTCGCAGTTTTAATGGCCACTTGATAGCGAACGCTATCCTTAAGGGAGGATATGGACTGCTCAAATTACATTTTCAGATTCAAATTGAATCTGTGCAACCACCAATTTGGATTCACAGTGCAGCGACAAGCTTGCGTTCATAAATATATATAATCTACTTCTACCTGTTCCGTGTATTATGTTTAGTTGCGAAAACAAGCTTTAGTTAAACTTTCACTTTTTTTCTTGGATGTATAAAAGTGTTAATGTCTTCCGTTGAGATTGGTTCATATATAAATGGATGTGCCTTTAATGGTATCAATTCAATAGTTGAACACTATAAAATGGTAAATAAACGTCGTATAATAAGTATTTGAATTATATTTGATGATGGTAGTCACGAATTAATAAATGAATTAATGTACATATATACAAAAACAGTGTTAAATAGTTCTGTTCCTTTAATTAACGCGAATGTTGCCGCGAGAGTCCGCTCGACGAAATTCATTGTTCCGAAATGAAAACGTGTTCATTAAAATTAGTGTTCCACACGAAAACATGGGTAAATTTGATCTGGAAACTGTGTCTAAAATTCAATTTCCATCGAAACAGAATTTCGAGGAAAATGAAAGTTTGTTCCCATGCTAGACCTTTATGTACCTTTAACAGAATTATCTGTTTCCGATGATTTTTCGCGATAGGAGAATCGCATCATACGACGCGACCTGAACGGTGAATCCAGTCGGGAGAATGATTCGTATTTAGTGGCGATATTTCGTGAAAATGCTTTCATTAAAAAGTTATTTAACGAGGAATTTTCCCCGGGCATTGTACGCAGTCCGCGTACAAAACGTTGTTGCGCTCATTCGTTAAAGTCTGGAAAATATGTAATTACTTGTTCCGCGGAACGTACTTCCGTGTGCCGGCTATTTGTTCTGCGAGCGTGCCCTACGTTTAACGGAACCATTGAGACAGATACTACCACTGACGAAAATAGATATTAAAAATTTCAAACAATGGAATTTTTTGCCGTACACGTGCTAGTCCAAACTGATGAAAATAATTATGGTGAGTTCTGCAAATGCACACGTAAAGAACAACGCCAATAGAACACCTACATTTTATGTATGAAACCAGGAAACATTTAATTATTTTTAATGAATTATGATATCATTATAAAGATCACATTTGTCTAATGTAAAAGACTGTCCAAACTGAGGCAACCTTCTTATCGAGTCGTTGAATGCTAAATTTTTTGGATGAAGCAGAGAAAGCTTTGCAAAAGCAGAAAATCCTCGAATCCAAAACCCGATACACCGCCGAATTCAGGTCCCGCGATAATGAAACATCTGGTATAGCGCGCACCGAGCGACAATCACGGGGTAAATGGTTGATTCGCGCGGACGAACGACTCTAATTAAGAAACAATTTCGCGGTGGTAATGAAATTCTGGTTTTCCGGGGCGGTGGATAAAATTTGACCGTTATCGAGGGTAGCGGAAGGGACCGATGTACCTACGCGAAATTCTGCTAGGAGTCCTTATGAATCGTTGCACCGATGTAATTACACCGTTATTACAACAAGTAATTTCCGAAGCGGACTTGGCCGCAGTCTTTCGCAAGAACCGCGAGATATTTCGACGGTGTCTGCGGCGGGATTAAACGCGATATTTCTGTGTACCATTGATTTTTATATTAATTCGTCTCTCGCCTCTGATATTTTTTTCGACGTTTTCCCTGGGCGCGCGGGCGCGTGTGTTTCGAACACGACGGCAGAAATTTAAAATGCATTTGTCCCTCTCGAAAAATCGTTTTCCCACAGACGGCACGGTACGGTGTGTGGATTACCGTAAATGCATATGCGTGACGAATTACACCGGCGAACGAACGATATTTCCGCGTTAATATATTCAAGCGGGCTAGCCGGTAACAAAACAGCGATGCTTAAAAAATCCTCCGAGCCGTAACGTATATTTAATTGCAAGAATTATTGCGTTCCGACAGCGGACGTTAGTTGCAATTCATATCAACGTTGACAGGGTTTCAGCCGGTCCCGCAGCTGCACCGCAATAACGCTCGGCTCCCTAAAATACATATTTGTCGCCAGTACACACGACTTTCTTGTTTTTCCTCCGCTTTGGCAACGGAGTCCCCGTCGGAGATAGGATAAACATTAAGTTGCCGACGGGATCTCCCATCCCGCGAATACACCACAATATTTCCATTCGCGCGGATTTCAAGTTGTTCCGCCATGGTAATTGCTCCAAGTGAAACCTCCAATGATTTATTGCAAAACGCTTCTCTGGACGATATTAAAAATCCTGGCCTGGTGGACATTCAAATTTTGATGGAATCGAACAACTTGCAAATTATTCATTTTAGAAATTTCGATATTTGTTTTTAACAGTAGAAAGTTTCTCCTGTGGTTTCTATTTGATTGGAAGAGTTTACTAACGTGAAAATTTTATATTCACATAATTCTTTACTGGTGAACTAAATGGAATTTCGTATATTATCACTAGACTGCGGATCTTTATGCATTTATAGCAAAATTGAGTAGCTATAACTCGACACAGTGAAAACATTAGAAGAATTTGGAAACACTGTTGTATTATGAAAATAAATTTCCATTTCACTCCAGTTAGTTGCAAATCCGGTAGAAAATTGTTATTTTGCATAAAGATCTGCTGTCTAATTATCACTAAACAATATTATTACATTTCTTATTGTGTACAAATCAAATTTAATTCCAATATCAGATGTAATAAGACAGTTATTTGTTTAATCAAAAATATCGAGCTTGATAAGCCATATGAATAAAGGGAGCTACAAAATAATATTAATTATTTAATATTTAATATTATTATATAATATATATAATTATTATTTAATACCCACGTTAACAATGTTTAAAAATCATGATCTAAACCATGAAGACTCCACATCAACTATCGTGTGCCAAGCACTATTGTTCGCCTGTCGGCTCCTGCGAAGTCGGGACGGAAATTCTGATCTTCACGCAGATAATTCTGTCTTCTCCTATTGTATATTCTAATAACAACGAGCGTGCGGAGAAAAGTTGACATTTCATAGAAGCCAGCACCTTCTATTCGAAGAAACTTATTGGGTCATGGCCGGGTGAAATCCTCCGGTTCTGAAATAACGGAAATGGTCGGTGTCCCATCGTAAACTCTGCTCGGCATAGTATTGTTCGCCACGTGTCTATGATACGTACTATAACGAGGACAACATTGATACCGGAGCACACTCCAACATAAGCATTCGTTGTCGTTGTCGCTGTCCGCTTTGTTCCGGAATTCATCCAGAAACTTGTAATTATTTTCAACGTCATACGTGCAAGCGCAACGGATGCGGAACCTCTTCATTAAAGGAAGCCTAGGAAAGGATAATTAAAAGTTTCACGAGAGGAACGTCAGGAGTGCCTAGTATGTTGCGCAACTCCGGAGACCCTGAATTTCCCTGTTATTTGCTCCTCGAAATTGCCCCGACCCGGCCCGACGCGGCCCAGCCCGTCCTGTCCCGACCGCCTTAACCTCGATTCACGTAAGTCTTCTCTCCTTGAGTCTCGTTGTCCCGAGAAACCTCGGATCGGGCTGATTAGCGCTTAGACGTTAATTACAGTTGTCTCGGTCCCGCGACAAAGTCGACGAAAGTTCGTGACCCGAAGAGTGTAACGCCCGAACACGAAATTGTAGTTGGATGTCGCAATGGAACGCCTTTTCACCGGGGGATTAAACCTAATCTTCTTTCTTGTTGCCAGCCATTCACGCGTGCACATCATGTTTTTGTTCTGGTTCAATTTTGTAAGGAAACGTCGTAAGGAAAAGCGAGTTTATTAACGCGGGTATTTGGGCATACAGATAACCAAACGTTAACGACAGACGTGTTTGTCGCAGGCGCTCGTTTCGATCTGCCTTCTTTTTGTAATTCGTTGGCGATCGTAATTTTACAATTCTTCTGTTATGTATGATTCTCTATTTTTATAAATTTATCTGTATACAGTAAACGTCCCTTTACTGTCCGGGTTCGTGGGCACGATCACTGTTCAATGCCTACCCACTCCACTGCTCTTCTGTCCTTCTCTATGTTCGGCTCTCTATTGAAGTCTCGCTCGGCGCGGTCGGCGCGGTAGACACAGTCATAAATCAAAAATAGTGTCCGGGCACGATCACTGTCCGTACAAAACACGGCTGTTGGATAGTAAAGGGGTGTTTACTGTATAGAGTTGTCTGTTAATACACACACATTCATACATACACCATCCGTACTTAAACTCTATAATGTGAAGTATTCACTTGGAACAAGTTAATAATTTTGTAAGTTAATAAAATGCAAATATTAACCATTACCACGCGATATAGGATTCTAGGATTCAGTATGTAACATAGGTGGTGATTAATGCTTGCTTTAACTGTTCATACTGTACATACTGTGACTAATTTCACTAATATTAATCCTTTCTCTTTTCAGACTTGTCTTACAAGCCACAACGACCTATTATCGAGGGTGAGTCTCCATTTCCAATTTTTAACCACAAGAAACAAAAGAAAACTATATTATACCATTCGTACTTTTTCTCGATTTTTGTCCATTTCATCCTCCGCGATAAAAGCCAGTTTTTAAATATCTAAATGTTTTCTAATGTCATTGTTGAATACTTTCAATCATTATTCAATAATATTTTTCATGAAAGTGTTGGAAATAACAATAACTTGACAATATTTTTAAGGTTGCGTCTAAACCTATACCGAGCCTTAAAAGTAACTGGTACATGTTCCCTTATAAAAATGACAAGACTGATTTTTATTTAGACTTTGTGTGGTTCCTATTGTAACACGTAAAGATATCTATACAATCATTTCTTTTGAAATAACTTTTTTTATTTCAATAATTGTAAAAATCTGGACCTGGTCATTGTGACCGATGGTGGTAGGTTTAGTGTTAAACACTATTTTGCTGCAGTATATACAATGACACAAGAAACAGATGACGTATCCGACACGTCTTCATACACCACACGATTAATAAAGTGCATACCGTTTTGCGTTGCATAGTCGTCTCGTTCGAGTGCAATCAAAATTTCACAGCAATGATACCGAAATAAATGCGCTCGAGCTTAATAAAGGTAAACGGCAGGAGCTGACAAGCCAGCGAGGCGTTATGATTGCTCGACGTGAAAAAAGAAGATTGGGGAGTGGCTGTCACAGAAATCGCGATCCAACGGATGGAAATCTACTCGATCACGCGATGTTTAAGAACGCGTTATCCGGGTGGCGGACGGACACGTGGCCTCGTGTCTTTCAAAGTTGAGCACGACTCAATTACGCGAAACGCAGCGATGAGCATAACTCGAAATTGCCCCCGATCGGGAACGATCACGCCATCGCGTTCGCAAACACGTCGGGAATCTTACCGAGTTAATTGAACGACCGATTCATGAAAGCAGTTCGTTTCCTTTTCTCTCTCTCTCTATCTCTCTTTCTCTCTCTCTCTATCTCTCTTTCTCTCTCTCTCTCTCTCAACCTCGATCACGTTAGTTTCGTCGCCAGGTCGCCAGCCCGAGAGGCCGGCAATTTTTCAGCAGGTAAGCTACGACAATGGTCACACATAAATACCTGGAATTACGTAAAACATTGCCGCTCCACAAATCGTGAAACTGCGCCAGCGCCGCGCCGCGCGGACGCGTCCGTAAAACGCGTTTACATTCGACGGTTTTTGTCTTGTTTATCGTCCGACGCGATCGATACTTTCTCCCTGAGATTGGATATGAACTTCCGCAGTAATTCTCCGTTCTAGTTCCGATTTATTTATTAGAACCTCCTAGCTGACAAATTTTAATGAAATTACTAGAACCACACGAAAAATGAGAAACAAATTATTTTCATTGTCAAAATTAAATTGTATAAAAATGTATTTCTTCGTTAAATGAAATTGTGCAATTATCCATCGACATTTTTTCTGATTTCTACTGCAAGGAAGAATGTTTTAATAGTCCACTGACATTGTTGCTATTTTCGAAGCTGTAATTCCTCTCCGATACTGTCCGAAAGTAAAGGTTTCAATTTCCAGTTTTAAAAAGACAATAGCGATTGTGCGGAGGTGTCTCCATAGAGAGCCATTAATCCTTGCGTAATCAATTTTCTTCACAAATCAAGATTGCTGGCAATAGGCCCATTGTGCTTTGCAAAGTGAAAACGTATTCAGCGGCCCTTATTCGAGCAGGGGCGTTTCGATTTTTATCTTTTGGCACGGCGTAAAGGCATCCACTTTTACAAAACATCGATACAAATCATCCTGTCAAACGCGTAATCCGAGAGCTCTTTTTCAAACTCCGGCAATGTCCGCCATTGTTGCTGGTGCATTGTCGGTGCACTTTGTCCGGGCATTTTCGTTTCACTCTGATGCCTCGAATTTGAAAATCACAGTATTATCCGGCGCCCGCGACAGATATTTCTGCATAAATAAAAGAACGTCGCTTTGAATCAGGATGTGTAGTCAACAGTACAACACCCGCCGAAACGGACTTGACGCTTCCATCGCGCAGGTGTACTCGAAACGAAAGAAAATGAATGGACGTATCGCGTCCTCGCTATTCTGCATGCTACGTGATTCGGTTTTTACTGACATCAATACTTTTCCATCATTTCCATCAATGTCACGGAATAATTGATCCCGCGGTCTTTGCAATTGGCCGTGAGAAACTGATTGATCGACAATATCAAGGGAATTCAATTCATCAAAACACTGTCAACAATTTGCCGGATCACTACTCTAAATTATACACTTGCAGAATATAATATTGCGAAACCAGAAACCGGACAAACTAGCGACAGCTATTTTATACGGGTTGTCTCATTTAAATCTGTCACTCCTCATTAATAACCTCGTTATTTATACAGATACAACAAAATTTTTGGGGAGAAAATTGTCGTATAATATTTTGAGGAGAATATAAGTATGTGTGGATGAAGGTCATCTCAAGGTCATATTTTCTGAGATCTTACGAACTTTTTGGCTATTTTATAGAACAGAAACGAACAGTATGTTCGGTTCTATGATGGTATAGCTTATATTCTAAAGCAATTCTTAAGGCGTCGGAAACGGGAAGCTTCAATCTTTGAATCTGCGGTAGATTTAATCAAAAGAAAATATTTTTAACGTTTTTACAGACCAGTTGGTTTAACTAAACCAACCAAGCCTTAAAAGTAACGAAATCGAATTACTAATCGATAATTGTACCACAGCTGATTAAGTGATAAGTTGGAATAGAGTGGAATACAAGCAGATTTCACGTGAATATTGAACCGCGAAGAGGTGGTAAAATTGTTCAGCGGGTTTATCGAGCAAATTTGAGGATGGTAGGAAGAGTTAAGGGCAATCGGCGAGGAACGAAGGCAATCCAGAGAAGTTTGAGATTGTTAGTCAGTTTCTTACGTTGCGTTAATATTCAGGATTTCTCCGATTCTCTTTAGCGCGGTCGGCGAGCCCTAAGTTCGCCCGGTAAACCTATACAAACTATTGTTCCGCCGTCAGTTTTCACGGGAAACTCGACAGGGGAGGCGGAAAGAGAAATACGTGCGAAGTCAATTCGTTAGTTACAGACTCTGACTGTCTGGGGAAAGAGGAAGGTATATATTTGTACGAAGTACGTCCCCTTGTCGTTTCATAGTTACGACCGCTTGACAATGGTTTCGTTAATTAACAGTTCACGAAATAGGCCAAGCAAGCACACCCGCCCTGAAATTATAATGGCCGCTTCGGTATTCTATTATTTCAGAAAGAACAATTACGAGGAAAGAACAATCTCTGATACGGAGCGGAAGTTCGGCGCGTTAGTTTAAGTTTAAGCACTGACTCGAAATTGTTCAAAGTAGCGGAGGATGTACTGCCTCCTACAGGTGCTCCGACAAAATTGAGTTTCACTTCGTCGAGAATTGTACGCGGGAAGAACGTTCCAGAAAGTATTCGCTTATTCCTTATTTGCCCAATTGTATTTATTTGCTGGATCTAACCTTTAGTATACTTACTGAATACATTATTTATGTAGAACGTTTTTCAAACCTGATTGTAGCCAGGCCAAATTTATTGTGAACTATTCATTTTACACAATTCTTACAATTTTCAATATTGTAAGAAGTGAAAGTGATACAACAATGTTTCAATGGGAAAGTATTTGTGAAAATCAATACCACTTTGGCAAACTTATTTGTTTTCTATTATTTCTTTATGAAACTAGAAAATTTAGAACATTTTTACGAATGTATAATTCCAGTAATTCGAAGTTTATATAAGATGAAGCTCAATCGATCGTCTACGAAATATTTTAAAAAGTGCAGATTGTTAATGCGAAATTTTTCAATGAGTTTTAGTTCAGACCACAAGACGATCGTGTATAGAATATTTAAAAAAGTGTAGATTGTTACCACAAAGTTTTTAATGAGTTTAGACAAAATTGTTAAGAAGTTTTTTTGTATTATGTTTATGCTAAAATAATGAAAGATACAAAAGTGTATAAATTTTTACCGTTTTTTGATATTGTGCGTTTTTAGCATTTCCAGTATGTGTATCGAAGCAATATTGATGAGGCATTTTGAAGTGATCGAAGGATCATAGCACATGCAGCGAATGCTGAAACATTCAGGACCTCGGTGTGCGCTAATGAACGATGAGAGCTGTGAGGCTCAAAGGGCCTGTATAGATACCGGAATCACGGGAACTAAGACTATTTCCAATTACTCGACCACTGCGAAGACTGTTGCGGCTGATTTACGCGGAATTCAAAACTAATTGGCCACAGGCACTGTTGTCATCGAAACATCTGATGCTGGCCCGAAGTAACGGCGACCGTGGTATCCGGAATATTCCCAATTTCCGTATAACCATATTCAATATCCGGATGTTGAAACTTCGGATACCCGCAGTGCGCATTGCCGAAACGATCGTATCGGTGAACTATTCAAATAATGGTAACTGCACCTAACGTCCGCCTCGTCCTTTGCGCCCCCGAACTTCGGTAATAATTGATAATCGACATTCGCTGCGCTACAAATTTCACGCAGGCATTCCGTGGCCCCGAAACGCGTTAGGTGATTTGCCTGTTAAGACGATCCGGCGGAGCATCCTTCCTCTTCTATTATCATCCTTCCGGTATTCGGAATTTTCCAAGTCTGCGTATCGTCTTGATAATCATATTATTCCGTGGTAGCTGACGTCAAAATCTACCGCCGAAACCAATGAACCGATTCGCAGATTGCTAACGAGTTAATTAAAAATCCCGAACATATTTAAATATTATCATTTGGAATTTAATTGGTCCGTGAATTATCATAAAAATTGTTGTTCATTAACTGGACTGTGGATCTTGCTGCAAATTTCTTATAAAAAACAAAATAAGTATGTAGTCAAAGCAACATGAAAATGATATTAACTTTGATTAATATTGACATTTCCTTTTATTTTAAAAATTTTCATGTGTCATCCGTACATGGATAAAGAAATTTAATGAACGAATTTCGAGACGAAACACATTTTTAATCCACGTTTTTCATAATTTAAGAAAGACAATTTTTATTATTATATTACGGATCTCTATGAAAATTCCAAACTTCGTTGTTTTATGAAAACCAGGATGAGAAACGAGTACAATTTATCAACTAAACAATTCCTCAGTATAAACATGGAATACAAATGTTACTAATAGACTATTATGTATTTATAGCAAAATTGAGTAGATGAAATTCGAAATTATTGAAAACTTTTTAAAATTGAAGATGTCTATTGTTTCTCCTCTATTAAAATCATTAAGGGAAGAAATAACATTCAATGTAGTTTCTATTTTTTGCAATCGATGCAGGCAATTTTTATTTTATACGCAGTCTTGTTATTAATGTTTTCTTGTAGTTTAAAAACGTGTACATGTTATAAACGCATGAGGATCTATTTATTATGTATAAAATCCGACGTTCATCGTTATCAAGCACAAAGTTAACCGAACTGATCCAAGCTGCGGCAGAAGTAAAGATGGTGTGTCTCTGACGCAGCAATCATGCCCAAGTTAACACAGTATGGCAGCCATAACTTCGCCAAGTAACGTAACGCACACGTCATCCGTGAGATGCATTTACGTGCATCGATGTAACGTTCGCCTATCGAGGCATTAGAGTGTTTGCTTGATGTCAGCGGCGCATTCTTCGAAGCCCGCTTCAAGAAGCATTTTTCGAGTCGGGAAAATTCGCATGCATCTCGTGGCATTTCGTGGCTCTCGTGGCATTCCAAGATGCCGAGAAATTTATTCCATTTACGAATGGCTTTTCCAAGAACAATTTTTATCGGGTCTCATCCCGCTCGTATTTCCGCTTCCGTTCCGCGGCAAGGGTAAGAAATCTTGCGCAGAGTTAATGCAAAGTTAATGTCGGTCAAATCGTGTCGATAAAAACAGTGTCGGTGAAGTGAGTTGTCGACGAACACAGGGTAACCCCATATTGCCACCTTGGAACGATTTCATTTCACTTTCGTTTATCCTCCATACCAACAGAGAAATTCGGATGTTTTGTTTTTCGTGACTCATCCTGTATATACTTAAATTTGTTGTACCGATATACTGCTTTAGATCGCACTCATTCTTTCATGAATGCATGAAATCCATAGTCTAATAATGACGTAATAATTTTTATGGTTACACACCGTTTGGATTAGCAATTATTAGACTGCGGATCTTTATACATTTATGAAGAAATTGGTTGAGTGAAATATAAAACAGTAAAGGACTAAACAAATTCAAGAACATCGTAATGTTGTTTTCAATGCAACAAAGTCATTAAGGGATGAAATCAAATTTTATTTTATTCCTGCTTCCCACAATCAATGCAGAACATTTATATTTTGCAGATCCGCAATCTAGCAATTATCCACCTTCGATTATGTCCATGTAAATGTACAAGTCAAAAAATCACACGTAAGAAAATTCTGTTGCAAGCTATTCTGAAGGAAGCATGGGAATTATTTCGAGAATAAAAATGATTGAATAATAAATGTTTGTACAGTGAACATTTCCAAAACGCATTATTCGAAGTGACGTTAATCCACGAACAGACCGATGTTATTTACAATATACGAGCATCATGACTAACATTCCCGGGAAAATGGTAATTTTCATTGTGTACCGTGCTCGCCGGAGGCCAATCGATGCTATCTCTCCTTATCTCGATGGAATATTTCATTTTATCTCTCGTGTAAAAGCCATCGACGGGGACGGCAGCAGTAGCAACGGCGCGCTCGGATGAATTTATTTGAAGTAGTCGCTTTGCTCGCGTTTCGAAATTTAATTGCGAAATGATGCCGGTAGCGCGCGAGGCTCGCGAGTGTCTACGTGTGATGCGCGGGGAGCCGCACGCGAGTGACGGTAATGCGTTTGATTCATATCGCGTCACGATGCGCTCTCGACGAAAAAATGGCCGGGCAGAAAATATAGTATCGGTGATCTTTTCCCCGAGCGAACGAGATTGTTCGCCGCGTTTTTATTGGATAGAAGTCGTGAAATGGGATGCTGCACAAAGACAATTCCCTGCGCCGGCAAAAATCGGTCTAGCCTCGATCGTTAGATTAGGTTAGGCCTCGATCCCTAGTTTTTCTGAACGATAATGACCCTCTTGTTCAGCAATTGCTGCTGCCTGTCTCTTTGCTATCGAACCCGTAACCATAACATCAGCTGCGGTTACAAGCCCCTCATCGACGTCAGGATAACACATGTATAAACATATCTACGAAACTAAATTTATGAATGGCGAAAAATGGCGAATAGTATTATGTTCGGCTAAAAATTAAATGTTTTAAAAGATTTCATAAAAAGCTCCTTAAGAAATCGGGACCACAACTCTCGCCGAAGAACCCGAAAGCCTGTGGTTCATCAAGAAGTTCCGCAACTCTTTCGATCGCTACTAGAATGTCCCTAAAAAATCGAGACCACCACAGAAGCTCTGACTGAAGAAAAATCCCTTTTCCTGCCGCGGAATAGAGTCTAGGCCAGGGCTGTAGAAGGTTGCAGTGGCTATCGAGAGGGGTTAGAGGCAGCCGAGACCACGTGAATGGAGCTGGTATCGTAACAAAATGATCGTCGTCACCTAGCCGGTTGGTCGAAGCCGGAGCGTGCATCTGGCTTCGCGTTGGCTCAAAGAGGCGAGGTGCACGGCTTCGCGCGTTCTTTCCCTGCGGCTCTTTGACTCCCTCGCCCTCCCCTTTTGTTGGCGTGCATCTCGACAGAAGGAAGTGGACAGAAACGAACCCTGAAGTGGTATAAGTAAGAGCCGAAAGAACGGGAGTGGCAGGCGAGCGCGACGAAAGAGAGAGAGAGAGAGAAAGAGAGGGAAATGAAAGAGAGAAAAAGGAAGGATGGAAACGGATGGTGGAACCAAACGACGGGGGGCTGGTGTTGGAGAGGTGTGGGATAGGGCACGAGGAGGCAAAGGAAGAAGAAAAGATTGCCGCGCGAGGAGAGTTCCAACGGGTTTGGCTTCGTCCCACGGAAAGCAATTTCTTAACGTAACCTTATCTTTGTCCGCGGGTATAGCTTGCACGTCACGTACAGGCCTGTGCAAAGACGCGTATGTGCCTGACACACAAAGCGACCGAGCCTCGCAACTTACGTGGAAAACAAGAAATATCTGAATCGCGCAGACCCAGGTAGAGAGGCGGGGAAACCAAAGGCCCCCACCATCGCTCGTGATATTCGCCGCCGCGTGCCCGTAACTCTTTCGCTCGTTTTCACTGGATTTCCTTACTACGGGTTGCATCACTGCGTCACTTCTCCTTCACAAATCGCCGCCATACCCGAGATCTTCTCCCCGGTATTCGAAAAGGGACTATCTAGACCGACCTTCGGTCAGTAACCATAATTCGTATTGAACGAAAAAAATTAAAAATTCCTCCATTTCTTTTGAACATCCTTCTTATTGCTTAAATTTATTATTATACTATTTTAACCCTTTGCAGTCGGAGCTATTTTAACATTTCTTCTGACCTAGAATAATTTCTTCGTGTATTATTTTTTTTCATTTTCTGCTTCAAACTAGACCCAGGCCCGGCCGTCGGAGGGTCAAGCATTAAAGTGAATGTGGATGCATTGCATATACATAATATATATTTCTTTTTGTATTTACAATTATTAAATTATTAAATACAACGGAGTTGTAATTATTCCAGGCTCGAAGAAGGTCGCACAGGTTAATGATAAAAATATTTGCTCGCGAGTCGTTGAATTTCAACTGTAATAAAAGCGCCTATCTATCAACATGATCTCTTGAAGCTCTTCACGGACGGGTGCGAGCCTTGGCGAACAAAAACCGTTTCCGGTTTTCTTTCGCCGGCGTTGGCCGAGGTGTTCGCTGAAATTTTCGCGCGCGGCTGATATTAGCGAGCAGCCCGATAATGCCGGCCTGTGTAAGGCGGTTTCTAGAGGGGTCAGGAAAAAATCGGAAAAAACCGTGCCGGCCTTCCACATTTATACCACGTGAACCGACAATTCTCCCCCGTTCCTTCTCTTCTTCTCCCCTCTGCAGCTCCCACACCTGTCTTCCTAGCTCTCCGACTCTCTTTCACTCCCCTACCATCGTGTACAGTTTTTCCTACGTGTAATTTATCGACTGGACTCCTCTTTTTTCCGCGGATGGCTGCGTTCCTTTACCTTCTCCCTACCTCTCGCTCTAGCCCTTTTACTCGCATTCACACCGGCCTCGTTATTTGGGGGTGGGGTTGCGGAGGCATGGAACACGAGGACGCAACGATTTATAGTAACTGCGCCCGCTGTCGTAGAATATTTTTGGCGGAATTTCTACTCTACCTTTTTTTTCATTCAACCGTCTCCCTATGGAACGCCTCGAACCCTCTCCCTATTCAACCACCCCTTCCAGGCGGCGGCCATAAAGAGTAAACGGAACTTTCTCCATTCGGAATAATGATATATATCCCCGTGCATTTGTTGACCGAGTCAGTTGTTTCGCGTTTTCCACCACCTTCTCGGCGCCTGCCGGTGAATTATTCATTTCCGCGGCAATTCGATCGTGAATGTGACAATTAAATCGCTGAGAAAAGTGTTGTGTGAAAATTACACGGTGTGGTAGTCACGTGACATTGCGACACATGCACTACAGAAGATGGAACGCGTCACGTGAACGGGCCCTGGCGGGGAAGACGAGGATTCCATGCAATGAATGAGGTTACAACAAGCGAGGTTCTACTGTACTGCGATATTGAGGTAGAATTATTTCACTTATTACACATACCATGATCGCTTATGTTTTGGATTCTAAGAATGAATTTTCTGCCAATACATATCGATATTAGCAATAACTGTAATAGACTGCGAATCAAAAAAATTGCTTGCATTAATTACAATCAACAAGAGTCAATCAGAAGTATAGTTTCCATCCTTTAATCATTCGAATAAGCTGTAATTAACGCATTGATGTAAAAATTTGTTTAATCTGTAAACTGCATTAAATTAGGCTCGTTCATTATCATAAATCCATAAGATCCTCAATGTAGTAATAAATGAATGTAGCCTAATAGAATTTGACGATCTTGTCTAACAGTTGAGAACTTCATAATTTCGTCCCGCAATAATTTAACATGACTCTAAAAAAAAATCGTTCCACGGTACTTGTCGAAATTTGCACAAACATATTGCCGCGAAATTCGACGATCGTTTGCAAATATTTTACGCGTACCGAGAACAAGGGATCCCCTTTTGTCACGATGAATCGTGCCCGGTTTTTATCGAGATCGAATATGCCGTCGAAAGGATTAATTCGCGTCGGTAAATTGAGTCATTGAAATATCTGGCTGTTAGTCGGCAATCCTGTGTACATTCGATGTATCGAGAGAGAACGGAGAACGGGAACCGCGTAATGCCCTGGCATAACAACGAACGATAACACTTTATTATATTTTACAAACCGGTCAGCGGCACCGGTTGCATTATGAGCGAGAAGTTGTGTGGCTGGTGGGAGTTGCGCGCGGAACATCGCCGACAGAGGATTAAAATTAGCCCGTCATATTAACAGCGCCGTCGGACAATTTACGTATTATTTAAACCCGTTCGCTGTAAATAAACGGGCCGCGAGCGTTAATCTCATACAAGTTATAATGAAAAGCAAACACTTCGCTTGTTTAGCCATGTTCCACTATTTTGCTTCTTTTGTCCGGTGATGGCATTAACCTTGATCGTACTTTCTCATTATTTCTTCTTTTGCTAACGTCAATGTTTAAATGGGTACTTCACGTCTACGCAAACCGTAGAAGCTTCAATTCGAAGTATTCAAACTGGAATCGCGTTTCGGTCATGTTAGATGTTCTGCAACATTGCTGTTAAACAATTTGTGATTAGTAGACAACTTTATGCAGTTTTGGCAGAAAAGAGTAGGTGAGATACAGAACTGTGGAGACATTAGAGAAATTTATTAATACTCTTGAAATATTCTATCATTAACACTGAATATGCCAGAACCGGTCAAATGAGCAGTTCTAAACTTTTTATTAAAAAATGATTGAAATTAGGAAGATACATACTCCTTTACGAGAATTGATTCGATAGATTTCTTTATTCAAGTATTCAAGTATATATTATAATAAAAATCACGCAGAATCTAAACAAATTGTCTTATTACTTTTATAAGACAATACTTACTAGCTACGTTCAATACTCGATAGGTTTAGTGTTAAAATTGATATGCATATGTATGTACGAATATTAACTAATACCAAAAATCAGATAAATGAGATGTTATGTGATAATAGACTTCGCATAACTTATTATCTGTGAGAATACTACTTTCACATTGCTATTGAGGTTTCTCCCAAAATATAAACAGTTCAATCAATTTTGTCCGAAGAACGGTAACAATAAAATTTATGACGTCCTCAACTCCACATCCCGATTTCAGCAATGTTATAGGACACACATCAACCAGACATTAATTATCGACCTCTAAACAGGCAATTCAAGCCATTAACAATGCAATCCAACAGGTAATTCGCTGCCACGCGTTTCCACTCGTTAACCAAACAACTCTATACACAGCCTTGTTATGTCGGGGCTAATTAAGATTTCACGCGTCATCTAGCAACCACAGGAGAAGAACACAAAGAGCGATATACCGTTGTAGGGGGTCGCGTTGTTATTAATTTATCCGGCAACAGAGTGGACCGCTATTAGACGAACAATAGGGTCGGCGTTTGATGCGCCCGCGTCGTTGTTTCGTAATCATTTTTGAGCATTCACTAGATAATTCGGTTCGCGTCTAACTCGATTTGACCCGCCCCCCTTCGCAGACCGTATCACTACTTGAATGCTTATTGAGCTTGCATTAGTTATAAATTGAATCGTGATTATCGAAGGGGGAATCGAGTTTCACACGGGGGTCGGGATTAAAGGCGTCAAAGATATCGAACGAATTTTCGCGTGGCTCGACGATATTCGGTGGGTGGAGCTCGATCAGGAACCGGGCTCGTTACGCCAGATCGTGGTTCGTTTCTTCCTTCGAATTCTCCTCGGGTCCCGGGGATCGGTCCGTTACCATCGTGATTCGAGAAGAGGCGGCTCTCAGTCGCGTGCGACGCGACGAGGACACACCAAGCCGACTCGCATACTGGCAAGAAGTAATTGCGAGCGAAAGGAGGCAATCGGGTCTCCTGCGGACCGGGGGAAAATTAGTTTCGACAACGGCGGACGTGGTTTCTCGGTTATATTCGGGCACAGATGGCCATAGAAGAAACGACACCCCCGCCGATCTAACGGCGGTGCCGGTGGCGTCGAGTTTCGAACACAATAATCGATGCCCCCGCGCTCGCCAATGACTCCCGATATCATACGCCACGAAAATGACTGTATAGCGTCGTCGAGGTAAATCTGAAATCGTTGTGTAAAGAAAAACAGTTCGATTTCCCGAAAAATGTCTATACAATAGAACCTCGATTATCCGGGCCTCTGATGTTCGAATTCTTTATCGTCTGAATACTTTCCACAAAGAATTAGTTTGTGTTAAAACAGCCCATACGCTACACAATTTACTGCACACTTCAATAAGGATTAAGTTCAGCATTGATACTATGTAATTGTTGTATTATCCGAACAATCATGTTCCACTAATTAGCACGGATAATCGAAGTTCTACTGTATGTCCTTCCGTCAGTTTGTACAAAAGTAGTGAATGGTACTGTCAGGGCTCAAAAAGATAGGACACTATACTCGTTCTTTGTTTCCATATGCTATTGGAAGAAAATGTACGTAGTAAATCAATTATATTGTATATTCTGCACCTCTGTATCTCAAAATGTACCACAAAATTAACCTCGATTCTTTTTTCAAGGTCAAACGTTTTTTTTCATTGCATTCTATAATACTCGTCTCGAGAAACAAAACTTTCAAAGAAACTATAGGTTAGGTCTCAAGTCAATCATTCTTTTAAAAAACTAAAGTTTTGTAAACTATTTTATTCCGTACGTCTATAGGGTGTCTCAAAATGGTATAAACGTGGAATATATGTATTTTTTTCGTTTGAGTTTCAACGAAGGTTCGGATGAAAAAATTTTGTTCTATATTTTAGTACATTTAGTATATTTTACTTTCTTCCTTCAATATTCTTAATACGTTGAAACTGATACATTGATCTTCTTAAATTCTTGTAGTCTGTATATTTCTTTAAATTGCATCTCCTCATTTTTATTATATAATAAATGCATACAATCCATAGTCTAGTTATACACATTTTGAAAATTTTATGCAATTAAAGATGGTCGAAATCTTCTCACGACTTTCAGCCAAACAAATATTTTATCTGATTTAAATACAATAAAACCTTAATTATTCTACATATTACTACCTGCAATAGCATGAACATATTTTATAGAATTCGGGAATAACGCGATTCAATTCAACAAATTGACAAAACAGTTCCGCCGAATATCAACCAACTATCGACCGAGGCGAAAACTTTTCACTCCGCCGGATTACTGGTCCAGTGGTTAAACTACCCAGACTGTTTCGAAATTCTTTCCCCCTAATTCTAATATCAAAGTACCGAATACATCGGACGAAGGGAACGTGCACCATGAATTTTGTGAATTCCGCTAACTAAATTTTCCAATAGAGTGCAATTCACCGGAATATTTCGAGTTACAATTAATTCAGGAGCTGAGCGATTTAAACGGTTCACGGTTTACGAACTGTGCGCTATTCTTTCGCCCGCGGTGCGCGTTGCTAACACAGCTGTTATAACAATTTTTCATTGATAAAATAAACAAAGTAGCTACGATTGCCGTACCAGTTATTTTTCTAACTACGAACCGATACGGCATATCGAAATGGAGCTTGCGCAGTCGAAAGTGTTACACATAGAATTACTTTTCTATTTATGAGCGTTCGCGTTCCTGTGCTCTGATTTCATTTTTACGAATCGTTTGATTATTTGATGACCCATGCATAATAAAGCGCGCGACATTTCCCCGCTGCGAATAGCAACGAGCCGATCTAACAGCGGGACATGCGAGTGCCCATATAAACAGTTTACACGCACGCGACTCGTTTAACGAGAAAGCTCGATATTAAAACCGGACGCAGGTTGAAACGACAGTCAGTAAAACGCTCAACGATCCAGATACACAAAAGATTTTAGGACGCTCCAGCGTTATGTTTAAACGTGATCTTCCGAGCGAATAAGGTCGGCATTTAAAAAAAGAAGAGAGAAAGAAAACAGCAGAGAGCCGGACGCTAGCCCTAATAGAAGAACTAGGAACATTTGGTATGGTACAACTTTCAAACTACAAGGAATATTAAAATTGAATTTTCATTGAAAAATACTAGGAAATAATTTTGGCTATATACATACAGGATGAATCACGAATCGTGATCAGTAGAGGTTACTCTGTTATTAGCTGTCCGATCGAAAATGTTTTTATCACATATACATGGTTTCGAAAGAACTTTTACGTGATTATAGCAAATTTTCTGTAAAAAAAAATTTACTTGATCCCTGCTTCTTGCAATTCGTGTAATCATTTTGCATAAAGATCCGCGGTGGAATAATGTCCTCATCGCAATTAATTATGCTTTGGAAAAACAAGAGTAATGCACATTATATTCAGTGATTACTGTCCAAAGTAAGGTAATTAATGTGCCTTGAGTTTCTAAAGAGAGGATTAGGCGATTTTCCAGTGATAAATGTTGAGTTTCATTGTTTTAAGTTAGTTAATAGTTCTGCTGCAACATGAACCACTGTTTCAGTTTTCCTTATCGCAGTTTTATCAACATAACAAATATAATCAAAATATAATTAAATATAATTAATGCTTAGGATTTGAAACAAAGTTAATATTTGAATTCATAAAGCTACATTTTATGCTAAATAATTATAGCAGATTCTCGAATTGTCTAGCAATCGCAAAATCTACAATCTAAGCTGTTATGTGTGGATCGTCAGAGACCCAACGATAAACCAACTTAGGGTTAAATGTTCGCAGTAACTAAAATACGTATTAATTCGGTTCGAATAATTTCTTCATTTCTTAGATTCACATAAGAAGTAGTACAAATTCAACGAAAAAATCGTATTTTTGGCAAAACGTTGCTAAATTCTTCGATTGGTATCTCTCCGTGTGCCATTCCGAGTTTTTTTCACGGGAACAAGTGGCGCATACGGCGAGCTGTGTTTAATAAATTTTAGTTACCGCGACCCTATTCTTTTCGAATCAGTTTGAACGAGGGATCTATTTTTTCGTTGACCGAAAAAAGAGGTGAAATGCTGAAAAAAGAGAATGGTAAAACAGAATCCGCCGGAGTAATGGCGGTGGACAGGGGTCGGGGTTTGGCGAGGGGGATCTCGATAAACGACAGGCTACGAGAGCCGACGCAGTTGATTAATTCATACCTCCTATTTCGAGTCGCGGTCCGTTTCACGGGCGCAGGTTTTATCTCTATTTCTTATTCTGACTGGCGGCGTTGCATGCACAGGGTGTCGAGAAAGTTACGAAAGGTGTCGTACAGACATCTGTTAAAAATCCTCTCCAATCAAATTATTTACACGGAATTCATAAGATTCTTCATTGATTCTGAATAAATTGTTCGTGCAACGCTTTATTGATTGTGAACGACGCGAGTAATCTTGTTTAAACAATATCTCATTTTATTTTAGTTTCACATTTTTTAATGAAAAAATTTGCAAAATCAAGTATTCGTCTTTCTTTTATAGTGAGTTTTCACTATTGTGTTCATTTGACATCAAAAGACGAAGTTAGTTATAAAATAAGGGATGGGTGACGGTTGAACCATGCATTATACAGTGTGAATCACGAATCGTGATCAGTAAAGATTACTCTGTTATTAGGAGTTCGATCGAAAATGTTTTTATCAGGTATGGCATGATTTCAAGACAGTTTTCACGTGATTATAGCAAATTTTTCGTCGACTCTATTTTTTATGATTTTTCAAGGTCGCTTTCAATTTTTTGCAAGTATCACTTATAATTTTTTTACTCCTATCTGTTAGAAGATTTCAAGGCGAATTCGGAAACGTATCATAACATTAAAAAAATTGCAAAAATTTGCTTTTTTAATTTTTTGCTATAATCACGTGAAAATTCTTTTGAAGTCATGTATATGTGATAAAAACATTTTCGATCGGACAGCTAATAACAGAGTAATTTCTACTGATTCGTGATTCACCCTGTATACATGTCAAATTTGATGTTTTTCTTCTTCTCTATGTGTTCTACTTCTTAGAAAAGTAAAAAATGATACGTGGACATACATGTGTATACAGTTTCTGTAGAATGAAGTATAACATTATGAAAATTCTCAGTGGTAGCAGAACCTTCTTATGAATCAGCAATATTGAAATGTCATAAGGGACCTGTCGATAGTGGAATACCATCAGCAAGTCGCACAGCGACCAATTACCTAGTTACGACGGTGTTGGAGTGCCAGTGTCAGTGAGAGTAGGCTACGATGTCAAGTGGTAGCTACACGTGTTGGGATTGACAAATCGAACTACCGATGTCCTACAATGTCCCTTGCCAATGAACGCCTGCGTCCCTCGTAGCATTTAACATTGCAAATATAAAAGAAGATATAAGATCATTGGGTCATCTTATAAGATCATCTCAAATAATTAGAAAATAAAACAATGTGTTATTTGAAATAATATTTCTAATTATCTTATTTCTAGTTTCATACTAGTTGCATACCACGCTGACATTATAATTAGAGCAGAACGAGAAGTTTTTCAACGCCTTTGTAGCATCTGTCGAGAACGTTTGTAATTATTGCGACCTAGCAGGGATCTTTTGATGTGCCACGACTGAGCACAAGGGTTAAACGCGCAATATCTGCGATCCTGCGAGTAGAGATCCGGTCCTAATTTTCTCCTTGAATATTTTCTTGGTGCGCATCTAAAAGGTAACCACATTCCCGGGTATCTCTAGCATAAGGCCAGGAGCAACCGGAGTCATCTTAATACCAGTTCAGAATCAAAGTCGCATTAACAGGAGCAGAAGTTCAGGCGTCTCTCGCGCGAGATTCCTCACGGACACGGACACGTGTGTTCCCTGGGTGTACGTGCCCGAACCGAAACCCTTTAACTCGTGCAATCGCGAGCTGTGACTGAGACATGGTTCCCTAGGGACGACCGGCCGAGATTTACAGACTCGATTCCCCTATATCGCTTCCCTGCACGTACGAGCGTGGACTGCCGTGAGCTTGCAGTCACGTGAACTGGTATTGCGCTGTCTGTCTCTGCACCTGTGTGTCTGCGAACACGTAAACGTCTCGAAGTCAGGCGGCGGTGTGTTTTCAAAGTATTCGACTCGCCTTTTCCTACACTCAGCCTGTCCTGTGCCACCCACGCCGCTTGCCTCTATGCGAATCGGAATGTATCCTCCAACAGTGAAAACTATTCCTCGAACACTGCCGTGGATCCTCTTTCTTGGACGAACACGCTCTGTGCTACGGAATATTTTCTTTTTATTCAGAATTTAACCGGCTATTTGGCCCGACAAAGCAGGAGAAAACTATTCTACCGTCATTTCTGGGTTCGAGACTACAATATGGTCGGTCTTTATATCGTACAACATACTGAAGTAATAAATGAATGTTCATATTCAAAAATTCGAAGTAATACAACTACAATCCCTGGCAAAAAGTTTCCAATCGGAGGCATTGATACGGATTTTACAGAAAACATTCATGTTTTAAAAGTATAAAATATTATTTCGTGGAGTTAAAACCGACGTTTAAACATGTTTAAACAGTCATAATGTATTACTATTGCACATCACTGGATTCGGGAAAGTCTGGAGAATCTTTTGATGTAAAGAACAATACAATATCTTTTATAATAACATCACAATCTTTGTTCAAGGTCGAAAAATATGTTTTTTTTTCAAACTCAAATTTCTCAAAAGCTGTGCGTCTAGGAGAAAAATTAAGGCCAGATTCGGAATCAGCGCGAAAAACTCTATAAGAATCGTATAGTGAGGATCGAAAGGATTTTTGGCTGTTGGACCGTGTAATTGTAAACTAAAAAATCTGAAACCGATCAACTGACTAATGCTGGTAGGTTCAGTGTTGAAATCCAGTTCTGCGAAGACGAGTCGCAAGAAGAGAGTTCCCGCACAGGTGTGAAACGCGTTTAGAGAGGCTAGGCGTCGCGACGCCAGCGTCGGTGTGTAGCTACGTAGATATACACACGGGCACGATGCTCCAAATAGCTTCCACAGCCCAGGGGGAACTCCATAAAGACTGATTTACGCGTTGGATTTATGAAGACCGTTCGGTTTTCTGGGTAGTATTTCACCAGCGCGCGGGGTGCTTTTTTTTCGCGGCCGCGTGAAACCTTCAATTTTTCCTTTTTCGACCCCCTGCCCCCTTACCGCGCCACGGTTTCCCATTCGGGAGTGGCCGGCACGGTCAGACATTCTGTGGCGAAACGCGGCAGAACAATGAAGCACTCGCGCCGCGCCGGCATGGCAGCGTGTATCGGCCGTTACAGCCGATAATCGCATAATTCAAACGTAGATAGAAGTGATTCGTGGCTGCCCAGGGGTGGAAGCGTTATCGCGTGCCTCAGTAAAGTATTAAAAGGCGAACACAGTTCTACGAAATCGATAGCCGATGCAAATTTTCCGTTTGCATCTCCGCGGCAAAGCTGGTTACAACCCCGAGCGGCCAATGTGAAAAATTGAACATTGATTTAGCGCTGCGGCCTCTGTGGAATCGTTAATCTAGGACAGTGAGCATTGTAACTTCGGACGATTCCAAATATCTCTGGGATTAGGTGTACTGGGTGTTTATAATCTGATCATACTGCCGAAAAGAGGATTCTACAGAAAGAGGTGCAGTCTAACAATTTTGTAGTAAAACAACAAATTCTTACATGATAGATTGGCTATACTGAATCCTTATCATTTTTGTATAATTAATATTTAAAAATTACATACGTGCATCTCGCAGCAGCGAGATAAACATGACCATTCCAGAAGAACGGGCCCTCACTCCGGCGCATCAATTATGAGGCTCCCTGGAATCGGTTAATTCAAAGCAAAACGGAGGCTGAGCGAGGGTAATTGTTGCTGCCCCGAAGAAAAAGGAGAACTGAGCGATCAAAATTACCCGTACGACAGCTCGTTTGCGGCCGGGCACCGCGTCCACCACGAAAGAATGTCGAGTCAGGAAAGTAGGACGTCCGGGGATTGCCAAAGGGTGGAGGAAGGGTAGGTGCGCAGGCTGCGCCCCGGCTGGATACCATACTTACCGTCCATGTTTCACGGGGATCGGTCAGAATATTTCAAGCCTTTGCATGTGTCCTCGTCTATCTCTCTTTCTCTCTCTCTCCTTGGGTACAATCTACGCTCACGAAAAGCCGGAGGAAGGGGGCGAGAGAGCGAGGCAAAGGGAAGGTGGCTTTTACAGAGCCCTAGGATTTAACTTTCCAAGCGGAGGAGGTGGATCTGCGAGCGGGCGGGGGCGGAACAGGCTGTCTGGACGCGAGTCCGCTCCTGCGAGGGGGTTGCAGAGTATACGGAGGAATTCCAGAGGGTTGATAGGCGGGGTAGGAGAATCGAAAGGATGTGGAGAACCTGGCCTGGCCAGGGGGAGGGTCGCCAGGGGAAAAGGGAGAGCCGACTGCGCCACCGACAAAAACAGGGTGTCGTGACAGAGTGCTCAACTCGGACAAAGGAACACCGTGGCGAACCGTAGACAAAAGGTTAATCTTTGTTTTTTGCAGAGTTTAACTCCACCCCCGGCCTGCTACCACCCACCCCTTCTCCCCGTGCCGTTCTTCCTATTTCCTCCTTCTTCCGTGTGCCCCGCGCGAGCCTCGCCTATTACTCCACACAGAAGGTGCGCCCGGATACGAACGCGCGAAGATTTATACGCCAAAAACCGCGCGTCTGTGCCGGAGATTGTGAGGCATAATAGTGGGTACAGGGTTTGGGGCTCGGCTACGTTCAACCTACGTAATTTAAGGGGTTCAGTAAAGTTTCTAAAAATTGGGAATTTCCCTTTTTCACGGAGACTTTGCCCTGAAAGCTTTAACGCGACATACTGAGATTCAGGTTCTTAACGGTGGACCTACCGACCTCTAAAAGTTGCTGGTATGCATCGTCTTCTAAAAATTGCACGATTGAATTTACGTAGATCTTATATAGAATGAAATAAAAAGTCTGAAACACCAGTCATTTGACCATAGGTTTAAGGTGTACATGTATAGACATTTCTATACTTCCTCCCTTAGGATCAAAGCAGACCTGGGCCCGGCCGCGAGGGTTGAAGTACGATTCCGAAGTTAAGTTAATAAAGTTCGGATGTGGGTCAGAAGCGTGGATGATTTCAGTAGCTCGGCTTCAGATGGTGGAACTGCTGAATAATTTTCGTGGTTCCGACGGTTCGAGAGTCTTCAACGATCAAGCTGGCAAGACGATCAATTTGGTTCGGCGAGGGTGCGCGGCCTTTGCCCGTGTCTTGTTGCGGTATATTGCGTGCAGGCGGCCTTGAAGTGGATACGGTTGTTCCGTGTTTCAGCGGGGCCGGTGTGTAATGAAACTGCCGCGGAAGGAACGGGGAACGACTTCATTTCAGTCGCTCGCGCGCGCACGCGGAGTTTCTCTCGTCGGCTCGGCCGTCCTTCAATAAGGCGGCAGGTATGCCGTAATGAAATTCATCGCGATGCGATATTGAATTCAGAATCACGGTTACTTCGCGACAGTTGAGAATTACCTTAAACGGAATTCCGGGAACGTCTGTAATAACGAAGAAGGGAGGGACCGCCGAGTTCACTGTTTAGCGCGACGCGGCGCGCGGCGGTCCGCCTAGAGCCTCTGCCCCAACGGAAGAGGCTCGCGGTGGCATATTTCAGTCGAGTTTCGGAATAATTTTAGAGCTGAGCCAACCCAGCTAAAGGCTCTTTCACACGACACCATTCGATCGCGCTTTAAACGCTCCGATGAGATCACTCCGAAATTTCTACAACGCAGCTGACAGGAATGCTACCGTTCGCGACCACGTCTCTGTCACCCAACAGCTGCACCGCTCGCATTATTAACTCTGGTACATTCCTCATTTGTCGTTCGTGCACTAATTTAATTAAATAATTTCGATTTGAAGAAACTACTATTTAACACTAAACCTACTGACCATCGAAAGTGACTGATGTGTAGAGTATTATAAAAATAACAAGATTAAATTTATTTATATTTTGTGCGATTTTTACTATAATATATACTAGAGTCAAAAAATATATTCAATAGATTCCCATGAAAACATCTTTACAATTTCAATAATTGTGAAATAAAATGGATCACTTGACTCCTCGTGGTAGGTTTAGTGTTAAAGAAATGGATAATTTTTGGAAATGGAAAAGACACACCAAACACAGCACAATTTGGATCATATTCACCTGTGCAATTCACGATACACTAGAACCTCGACTATCCATACCAGTCAGTGGAACATTCGAATATCAATAACAGTTATTCAGGCACATTGTTCGATTAAATCTTTACTGATTTGTACGATAAATCGTGTTGTACATACCTGGATTACTTTGGATTGAATTATATGTTCCGTATCACCGGTTCGGATGATTGAGGTCCCACTAAATCGTGAATTAAACAAGTAAATATGATCTAAGTTTTATCGTGTTGGGGCTGATTTTAATCAGAAAAATATGACAAATCGATAAACGTTGCATAAGAAAATAATTAAGACTAAAAATATAATGTTCGTAATCAACATTATGTATCGCGTCAGACTTTTCGGCGAGCGTGTGGGTTCTTCAAGAAGAGTGTACCGCTCTTCCAAGTACACCGAGGCTATATTCAGAAATCGAGTGGCTGGCGACTGTCTCGTGCGAAGGAGCCCTAAGTCGCTGGCCGGCTTGAGGCACGCGCCAACCGGCTGCCTCCATTAGACTTTATAATTCGTCCCGTCGAGTCTTACGTATGTTAATGCACCTTAAACCCGATACCAGGGGGCCGAGTTCCCAGCCCCGTCGGGATTTGCAAGCGGCTGGTAGTTGATGCGCTTTATTTCACCACCAGTACGAAAAACATCGGCAGACTGGCATGAATTTCATTCGTTCTCGCCGCGTGTCCTCGATTATCGTTCTAGCTTGGCGGGTGAGGAGCGAGAGCTAGAATAGCGGAGAACTTGTTACCCTGTAACAGCCTCTATCTCGGCCCTTAATGGGTCCAGATGCTGTTACAGCCGGGGACGGCTTAAACTACTTCTGGACAGCTTTATCCGTCGAGTCACCGCGACACGAAACGGCCGACCAATCGTCCCGCCTTCCACTCGGATTAACAGTGTTGTACAACGAACCAGGGAGCAGCCTAATTACACTTTATATGCTGTATTACGGTTGCGATATATACTACCAGCATTACCGAGCTCCTCGGCCGAGGATTTATCCGCTCTCCGGCCTGACAACAATGGTCCTAACGCGTCCCTAGAGTTCTTCAGTCTACTTTCGATTTTCTTTTACAGTGCGACCTGTCGCACTACGAACCCATTCAATCCGACTTGTCAGTCCGGTTTAAACACGGTCAGGCAGCTACAAATTCCTTGGCGTCTACATTTCACGTGCAAACGCGTTGACAGGTATTATTAAAGAATTAGAATGATTTCCATTGAACTTTCGATTTTATTTGCTATTTAACTGCTTCATAAGGATCGAAAGATAAAAGTCGAAACGATCATTGTTCCGTCCCAAGACGAAACAGATGGTTTATCCTGAGTCTGCCATCTTTCTAATTGTACTAGTAATAAAGGTAGCGAGTGGGGCCAAGGTTTACGATACCGTACCTTTTTTTTGGTTAAGGGCGGTGAGGAAATGCTGTTACGCACACCCCTCTAAGATGAAAGTTGGGGAGTAATGTGGGACTCGGCTCCCCCTAAGTCCATCTCCTGATGGACGATCAGTACATACTTGTACATCTTATTTCGTGATTATTGAAATTATAAAGACATTTTTACAAGAAATTGTCGAATGATTATCAACTCTGGATTGGCCAAATGCAGAACTGTAAATACATTAGAAGTTGTATATTATTCTCTACGTGGAAATTATGCATTTTCACCTAACGTTCTTACAATCGACAGTTCTTGTTTTCCATAAAAATCCGCTGTTCTACGCGAATAATTAAAGATTTAAGGAACCATCAAATCTCAAGATACTCCGAATTGTTGGTAAGAGTTTCCGACTTGGTACTTGACTTACGAGAGACTTCCGCTTCGCCTCTGAGGGGGTCGGTCAAAAGCGTTATTCCTTTTTCGATCGGCTGACTCCTCGATCTCATTCTTCGTAGGCCAGTCGGTCCTCATCGACTAATTGCTACACTAACGAGGAACGCTTCGTTACGTCAGGCCGGGGGAACTTCCGAAGCGTTTCGAACGTTCCCTTCCGAGCCGCTTCGAAACGACACCTTCTTTTCGATTGGTCACGCTTCGTTCGGCGCATTGAAACTTTTACGGTCCAGGCGCCCTGTTGGCAATCACCACCCTCGCACTCTTAGGTGGGTTTAAGAGTCTTTCATTAAACTCCGTCCGCGCGAATCGCAAGACAGATTAGTCCGGGAGCGTCCCGTCGCGCGAAACTTAATGGTCGAGACAATTAAACAGCAGTTTTGACACGGTTTGCTTCAGCGAATAACGTCGTCTCGGTGCTGTAACCGCTGAGCGAAATACTCGCTACGTACACTTTATGCAGGATCCTTTTGAATTAGGGGATGCTCGATAGATAGGCTATCAAACGAATGTCGGAGGAACTCGGCGAAACTCGTTACATCGGTTCCATTGTACGAGAGGCATTCGTTCCATCCGCTTCATTATGGTTGGAGTTCGTTCGAAGCTTTTCAAAAATTGTCTGAATAACTGCTCTTAGACAGAGAGTATTTAATATTGCATTCATATTACACTTCCCCCTAACTATTATTAATAGATTGCAGAAATTTTATACAGGCAAGAGTTTTATAAAGGAAATTAAAGAATGGTTTTATTAAATTAGCTATAAAGTGAAACTAAGTTTTCCAATCTTTTTATACTGGATAATTGCATATGTTTTTGCAATCTAATTATTAGACTGCGGATCTTTATGCAATTATGGCTTTTGAAACTTTTCAATAAATGCTAGGATATAAAATATGACAGAATTTAGTACGATTTTAATTTATTTCACATCTAAAAGGGCTACTACCACGGAAAATAAGATTCTGTATTATTTCACTTTCTTAAAATTCGTCTACAAAGGTGGACAAATGCATAAACATCCGCGGTATATTAATTATTAAGGATTAATACAAGAATGTAGATCTCAATATGTATCAGGTCGTTAAGTATGAAACTTGACAAATGTGTTTGAAATTTGTGTTTTATTTGTCAAGTTTCATACTTAACGAACTGTTATACATATACAGAGCTCTATATCTCAATTTGTAAAATATAAATCACATTAAAATAACAAATGTTGAACGCCAAACAAAAGAAACGTTAAAGCAGCATTATTTTTGCTTGTTAAAATTATTAACAAAGGTATTACATGTCTGTACGTATAACTCCTTTATTTCGCAATGAACGCAGACAATTTTGATTTCGCACGAATAATAATAATCGGGGTCTATTATTATACCGAATGTCAGGTATTTCGAAGCCAAAGTGAAAGAACTTTAATGACGCGCTATACAAGGCATTAAAACAACGATGTTTAGTATGCGCATTCACTAGTTGTTGATTAACGAATTTTATCATCAGCCGTGTGATTATGTTTCCTGTTGTTTACGATAGATTGTGGCCGACATTGTGTCAGACGCAACCAGTAATTTATTCACGATGGACTATTCAATTTTTTCAAACACAAATAAATGAACTTGTGGGTACAAGTGGGTACTTGTGGGTAAAAGGGTTTTTATCGCATGAAATTCTAGAATCCCGAAATTTTTAGCTGACCCGTGTAAAATCCGGTGGATTCGCAGGAGCGATCAATCGATATCGTGAAGCGCACTTCTGTTCCTACAAATAAAACACAGAATTATAATTGCGCGCTTGAAACGCGGTCGACTCGCAAGAACCATCAATAGAATTATCCTCGTAGCTAACTAATAACTAACCGTGAAGACAACGTCCCTGGAATTGGGGTCATTAAAACGAAAGAATCGTCTGAAAATAACTCGAGTGTTCTGGAGGGTGCTCGCCGGGACGGAAAGAATCGTCAATATTTGCTCGACCAAGATCACGGGGACCGGTTTCCCGTCCGGTGGACAATTACAGCGACCGAATAGCGCTATCCAGGTCATCTCGAAGCTCCTTCGGTCTAGATTCAAATAGCAGCTGTCTAGCAGAGGACGCGGAAGCTAACGAGTGCCGGGCCCGGCGATTTGATTTATAATCGTCATCATCTAGGACGATCTCGACGATAACAAGGGAAACCGGCACTCGACGTTAAGTCCTTAAGACTTAGCCTGCCGGCTTAAAAGTGTCACGGTTCGTTGCCCCGTTAGGATTCTCCGTTCGAGAAGATAAAAGGGGGGCTGGAGGGATTGGGTGCACGGCTGAACAGAGGGTCCTCCCCCGATTTCGTGGGATGCTATTAAGCTGATTTCACGTCACATTTAAAATAAGCCGTGAGAACGGCCACGAAGGAGCAACGGCACACGCGGCAATTACGCGAAGATGGTAGCCCGGACCGGTCCGACCCGACTCGGCTCGGCTCGGTCGAGCAGCGTTAATTAATCCGCCCTCATAAGACAGATCAGAGGGAAAAAGACGGGCGGACGATGGCGACGTCCCCGAGAGAACGCGAGAGAGACCGGCATTGATGATCCGGCGAGGACAAACAAGGATTCCCTCGCGATTATTAGCCTCTTTGAGAGTAATTAATTAAAGGAATTGTGGAGCTCCGCTGATTCGTTCCCGGATTTCTTTAGTTCAAGTTCGTGTTCGAGGGCTTGGGTGTTTCCTCGCTGGAAATTTTGACACGGTTTTATGAAATGCACCATTGCATACAGGGCGTGGCACGTGACTGTTGCCACGATTTTTCAGCTGCTTCCGACAGTCTGACAAAAAAATGTTTCTAACGAAAGTTAATCAGTATTTAGTTGGCTACATACTGAAATATACAAAATTACAGAAACTATTTTTTTGGACAAAAAATTAGGGTCACCTTGACTTTTTTTATTAGCAATCTGTTTGTTTGACTTCGTAGGGTTATGGCTAATTAAACCTAGTATAATATGACTTTCAGATGATTTTGACTTCAGCACTTATTGTAAATAAAATAGCTTTCGATATTAACGCTTCCGTCGATCGAGCCTAAATTTCTGAAGTCAAGATCGTCTGAAGGCCATAGTATAAAGAGATTAAAGGTGATCTAAATTGTATCGTGTTTGGCCTCATCTCAATCAGCTATCGCAATGACGTTGATAAAAGGTACATAAAAAATGTACACAAAGTCGAGTACATATCGAGACCCTAATGTACAACGTTATTTAAATTTTCATTTATAAAACGGTACATATGCGGACAGCATATTATACGTCTACGTCCACTCGCATGGGTGCCAGATTGAATCGTCGAAGAAGCGGAGAGTAAGAGAGTGGAATTAGAGAGAAGGTCCCGTAACGAGTGTGTTCGTTTTATTTTCTCTCCATCTCCCGAGGAAAGAAAAAATTTACAGCGATCCTCTATCTGTCAGGGAAATAGTGACTGCGGACCGTACGAGGTGGTAAACCTTCTCGTGGTCCCGGCATAGCTACTCGAAATCGTGAAAGCGGGTACAAGTAACGCCTGAAGTTAGAAATTAGTAGTGTTGCCGGGCGTTTAAAAGATAAAAGCGAACTTTTCCCATTAATGCCCGCGGGCTTGAGTGTGGAGTTCGTGGCCAGTGGATGGAGGTGGGTGACCGTGCTATCCGACTCAATTGCAATCCTTCGCCAAGCAACCCTTAGCGGCCAGACCCTGCGACCGTGGCTCCCTGTAATTATTTAAAAAGTTTTCGGGGGCCTGTCCCGAGCCGAAATCCGCCGAGCACCATAGTAGATCAGGTATCATTATACGCGTACATCCGACCGACACGATTTATTCCTCAACTTCATCGTTTCCGGCAGCTGCAAGACTGTTTGAGGGCTCCTCTCCGAATAATGGAATTAATGTTCGTCTCCTGGGACGGCCACCGGAACTTTGGATCCTACCGAAATATTACGACGCGGGGGAAATTTAAAATCGAGACTAATTCGAGGAATCCTAGTGAATAATTACCGACTCTCGAGATACGAACCGTGGAGACAGACTCGTCTGACTTTAGATTGGAAACTGTGGCTTGAGGATGTGAAGACAAGGATGCGTGTTCAAATACAGAGTCGAAAGAATGGTTCGTAACCTTCGGGGCAAATAGTACAATGGCTACTCAAATTATTAAAATCACTTGCGTAAATCAACGAGGTTTTACTTTAACATGAGCTTAAGATTTTAAGACCTTGTGAAGAATTTGTTCCGTCATAAAACCGTCTGCGAAGCGACGGTTATAGCCGAGTATGACTTGGAGACAGCAAGCCAACTTTTGTATCTTGTAGAATAAAGAAATGTGTTAATCCAACCATGATCCGACCTCCCAATTCCGGGATCGACACGACACCACAGAATTGATGTTTGAAAATTGCAAGTATTCATTCAGCTACACTGAATGAATGGCAACCATGAAGGCTTATCCATCATATTAAGCAGATAATCCATTGTTTCTTAATAATTCCTCCATGTTTAATAGGACTTTTTATCATCATTTGGCGAATACTATCTATCCTGGAACTGATAGTTGCGTCCTTTCCTTTTGTTTAATTCTGTATATAGTGTCTGTTATTTGAATGCATCGTTTGACAAGATCAAACGCATGTTGACGCCGAACGCATTTCCTCAAGGCGGACATTGAACAATAGTTAGTTACCAAGTTCTCGTCGGAGTTGATGAGGTCAAACCTCAGTCCCCCATCGAGAGTTTCTATGTCCCTCAGCTCTCCGCAGACATCCATGATCAGTGATTCCTAATTTCAGTTCGAAAACATGAAAGACGCCAGCTTAGAACTCAGAGATTCGGAAAATAGAGGGAATTAGATGAATTAGAGATATGAGACGCGGATTAACCCGAGAACTAGAAAGCTGAATCAGATCCACGTCAGATCCACTCATAAGCATGAAACTTGATAAACTTAATCTAGCACCGGAAATGCTGCAGTGGGCCCAATTAAGATTATTCCCAGTAGGAATAACCCATATTAAATAAATCTCCCTAGAAAAATGATTGCTAGTAAAACAAACAAGACCCACAAGTACATCTGTATACAATATTTCATTTGACTGTTTAGTACTTGATTGTGAGAATTCTGGAGTAGTTCCATTCAAGTCTGGAGGTCCTAATTAGATTCATACCTCGTAGACCTAGGTGAATAGGTCCAAACACGTTCGAGTTTCTCAATGCTTGATTAATGGAATTTGACTCTTCAAACCCTTAGTTGTGTAACGTGATAATTGAACTTTCTGTTGATCTAGTTTGTCATTAACCCCTTGCCTTACAATGTCGTGTCTGACTCGTGATGAAGATTCTGAACAGATTCTGATAAAAATGTATGTTAATAATAATTTCCTTTAAACCGAAATAAAATTCTATTTTGGTTTTGTTAATATACAGCTGTTGGAGAACATATAGGCATACAATTTATATCAATTTTCTTCTTTTTTAGGATCGTAATTACGAAAAAGTTCTAATCACTGAAACCGTAAAATAAATCGTAGGGCAACGGGTTAAGCTGCAACAGCGGTCAATCCACATTTGTGAATTATAATCATTTTCTTTTGAAAAAGAAGTCTTGGACATACTCTATGGTACTGTAATAAAAGTCTTTAACAACTCGGAACAATTAAAAGAGAGAGACTCAATTGTATTTATTCCGACGGAAACGGTTTTACAATTCACGTATTTCAACTCGATTAACACTAAAACTATCGAGCACTAGAAGCGGTTAAAATGTTTTAGCTGATAAAAATGGTAGGGCTCGATTTATTTAGATTTCGCGCAATTTCTATTGAAATATGTGCTTGAATAAAGAAATCTATCGAATCAATTTGCATATTAGCAACGTCATAATTTGAATAATTATAAAATTAAAAATTGAAGGACGGTTATTTGACCGGCAGTGGTAGGTTTAGTGTTAAAAATCTTCGACGAACTTTCCTATTACGTCCTATAAAAACGTGACATCCCAATCGAGACTCGTTCATTCGCCTCTTAAATATTTATTCCAATTACATCAAGTGCCTACAAGCTTTACGAAACCCGAGGGAAACTAATTTTCTTATTTTTGTCGTGCGACACAAGAATCTTTCGAGGCTGAAAGTAAAACGACTGCTTAGAAGAACACCGTAATGGCAACGTTGATTCCGCTCGATGCGTTTTCGTAATTAAAAATACGTTCCAGCGAGCACGCGGTATTCTCTTGAGCATTTCGGACGCGTCTCGTCCACATGGTACCGGTGTTTGGTAGAGCGCAATGGACGACAATACTTCGATTCCGATGGCTCGGTAAAAAGAACGGTGTCATGGCATTCACATTATTGTATGTATATTTGCGAAGGCCACGCTGTAATGGCACTATTGCGCTTGTCCCTTCCTGTCCTCTCTGTTCCCCGCCCTCCCCTAGTCGGACAGCCACGCCTGCACATCCGTTTCCGGCTATTTTTGGCAATTTTCATCCATTCACGTGGCCAAATAATACGCTAGTCGCCGGTTAGTATAGGACCCCTCGTGCCATTTGAAAGAGAAATCGCGCTTTCCCCAGAAAAAATTTCGATTATATTTCAACGCCAAAATGTCGCGACAACGAGCGAAATTCTGGACTTTACCCCCTACTCCCTCTTACTGCTTTTGATACCACGTTTAATCCGTGAATTGCATTGAAATTTCAGAGGAGAACATCCCTCTGTTTAGCAAGCTTTCACTGCCCATTTTCATTCATTGAAACTGTTCGGAACTGCCTTTTTTTTCTGCGAGTTAGTTTATCAGAACACCTATGAAACAACGCTCCTGATTTTCCCCTGGGATAGACGTAGGCGAAACCTACGTGCGGCATATTTTTCAACCGCCCCCCGTAATATTATTTACTTCGGTTGAAATTCTGATAGAACAATTTATTTCGATATTTTGCATGGAACGGAACCAGTGAGCTATTTTCCTGCACACGGCTCCCCCGGGATATTTGGTTCATTCTGCGTTACGGCGCGTCCATAAATTACAATTTATAAAGTATTTTTCTTGCCGTGTGTGATTCTGATAAAGCTTCTTCTGACGTTGTGTATCTCTCGCATATTTTGTTCTTTTAATTCTCGAACGGATCAAGCAAACACAAGTAATGCTTAATGCACACGAAATGATTTTCTCGCGAACGCTGTGAGCGATTACAATATTTTACATGACAGTACGACCGCCGAGTTACGAACATTTTCGAAAATCCGCAAATTGCGCAGCTTTCGGTCTGGTAGCCGCTGGTGAAAAACCCGTTAAATTTTCACAGTAAATCGGGCTTCTGAAAATTTCTCAGCAACAGTAACTCGTAATTATTGGGTTGGC